>JAQGBS010003327.1:0-11688 GCA_034698545.1 Acrobeloides obliquus
TCCAAAACAATGTTCAAATTGGATAATTTTGGTGTCATTTTGTTTGTCTCATTTAGCTATAAAAAATTGCTACAATGCTCATTTTATGAAAATTTAAAAAATTATGCAAAAATCGATTAAAAATTTTAAAAAGTTTGTGTATTACAACGAAGAGCTTGTAACAAATTCAAACGCAATTATCTTGAAAGCTACAACGATTCAGAACATGCCTTAAAAACAAAAAATGCTCCATTTTTCATGATCTTCCGAATATATCATTTTTCATATGGTTGCAACTTACTAGACTGGTCCTTTAAATTGTGGTTGTGACATCGAATTTACCATTTTTTCCCATTTTTCTTGAGTTTTCAAAAATTTGCCAACGATCTTAACTAAAGTTGTTTCTATACTCATTTTGGACACTTTTATAAAAAAAATCGGAAAAATTTTTCATGTGCCAGTTTTTATTTTTAGGTCCTTTCTTGATCGAGAAATATGATGCTATTCAACTTCATCAAGATTTGCTTCTCGCATATCCTGAATTACAAGAACTTCAATCAAAGAATTTATCCATTATTCCAGCACCTTTTTTGAAGCTCCCAAATAATACTCATTTATTAAAATTGGCATTATTTACTTATCATATCTATATACCTCTTATTTATTTATCCATATTGATCATTTATTTCATTGTATTACATCGAGTATTTCGTTGCAAAGATGTGATGTCATCGCAAACTTATAAAAATTATTCTATCCTCGTTCGTGCTCAAACAGTTCAAATCTTTTCTATTACTATATTTTTATTGATTCCTTATTTTATCCATGTTTTTCTTCATATATTTCATGTTAATGCAAGCATGATTGCACTATTGACGCACTTTCCACTAAGTTATCACTTATTAGTTGAAATTTTAGCTTTGTTTTATTTTGTTAAGCCATATAGAGAATTTTTTTGGAAATTCTGACACTCTCTGTTTATATAAATAAAAGAGTTGTGAAAAAGATTGTACAGAACTTCAGCATGATAAAAAAAATTCAGCACAATTTCAGCATCGATCAGTAATACTTGAACCTGTCATAATATAAAGCTTATGCTGGATTTTGGCTAAAGGAAGAGGTGACAAATTTTGGAGCTCTTCCCCTGGGGAGACGCAATCAGTAGGGTTCCAAAACTTTTTTGAAGTAATTTTATGGAAAAATATCCTCTAAAGGTTTAGGCATAGACTTAAGCTTAGGCTTAAGCCTAGGCCTAAAGTTAAGCCTAAGCTTAAATTGATATTTCTGTTTTCGACCTCAGGGATCGAATCCTCGCCCTTTGGAGTGCAAAGCGAAAGCTTTACCACTTGGCCATCTCTTCTGGACTTTTCCATTGGCGACGGAAATGGACTATAGTTATTGAAGCGAAAATATGAGCTTTTTTATCGTTAAATTCAATTTTCAAAAACTGCGTTGGCGCGCAATGGAATCGTTAGCTAACAATTAAAAAAAAGATGAAAAAGCTCACGTTTTCTGTAGTTTTCTTGCATGATTTTGTGGAATCTTTCATTTTTTTGGGCAATTTCTGAAAATTTTTGCATAAAATCCCACATTTTTCTGACACGATAGCGGCATTTTTCTCGTGTGCCATCAGCTTTTTCACACGCGCCAACGCCTTTTTCCCGCATGGCAACGATTTTTATAGTGCACCAACCATTTTTCTTGCTTAAATGTTCATTTTCGTATGAAAATTCTGGCATTCTTTGAATTTCTTTTGTAAAAAATTTTTTTTCGAGGCAGCATGACCAAAACACGTGTGGTAATATTTAATTAAGTAAATTGAAACTTGTTACTTAGCAACAAATCGTGAGGTGAAAGATCTTTCTTCCGAGATTCTCTGGAATAACATTCTTTTAAAATGTCTTGGTAATAACAGAATTGCCTCACCTCTGTTTAAAAAAATCGGGCACTACAGGGTGAGACAAAAGTTCTTGTAATTTTTTGAATTACTGCATATAGTATTTTGACCATGACTCTTTAACCTTACATCCAATTCTGATGATTTTGGTGTCTTTAGATAGCTGTAAATTTCAAACCAAGTACTAGTATCGAAGGTCGAAAAAATCTATATTTTCCCTGAATCAGGAAAGCATTTTCACGCTTCGGGAATGCGCGCAATCGATTTCTCGCATCAAATTACCCTCAATAGAATCTTTTTTGAAAATAAATTTTTTTTCGAGATGCGGCTACAAAGTACACCCCCTTTAAAGGAGATGCAGCATAGGTTACCAGGGGGGGGGGTACAGTACCCCCTCACCACTCATCCTCGGACCTTCCGCCTGTATAGTCATTCATCCATCCATCATGAGGGTTCGTGTACCCCCCCCCCAATTCATTCATCATATAAATTTTTGAAAAAATCTACCTTTTTTTGGTCATATAGCCTCGAGGTAGCTTGTCCCCCTTTTTGTTCATATATGCATGTACCCCCCCCCTACTGGTGACCTATGGGGTGCAGATCTGGGGTCAATCTCGGTTGAAAAATTTTTTCTTTCGAAAAGTAACTTTTTAGGGATAATTGTATGTGGAGGAACACGAATCTGACGTTAAATTTTGATTTTGAAAGAAAAAATTTTTCAACCGAGATTGACCACAGATCTGCATTCCAAGCAAATTGATTCGTGTTAATTAGCAACAAATCGAGAGATTAAAAATCTTTCTTCCTAGATTCAATGGAATCACCTTCATTTATTTTACCGGATTTAAACACGCCTGAAATAATGTTGATACTAGAGGATTCTGGCTCGGAATGTTCCGAACCGATGAAGAAAACGACTAGAAAACGAAAGAATTCGAATATTTTTAAATCTTGTGCTGTATGCGAAGCTCCGACACAGTATTCTCATTATGGTAAGTGTGTTGGCGAGCAATAGTCACCAATTTCATCTTCAGGTGACATAGTTTATGTTAAAGTGACAAATATGACATGTGTCATCACAGTTGCACAGACCCCCGGTCCAAAATTTTTGTTTTTATGACCCACCCCCTCCGCAGTTTGGCGACCTTTTTTTAGAAGGTCATCGGTTCCCGACGCCGGGAACCGATGCCCCCTTTCACTTCATGACCTACTCCCTTCCCACCTCATGACCCACCACCCTCCCTGCCCCATGACCTACCTCCGGTCGAATTTTACGGGGGGCGTACATGGTTTGTGCAACTGTGTGTGTCATATTTGTCACACCAAATAATTGCCTAAGGCGACAAAGGTGACAGATTCGACACTCTTGTCATCTGTCGAATATTCTAAAATGACATCTTCATTCTGGAACATTCGAGAAGAATAACATTATTCCATAATGACGTAATCCTTCTAGAACCTTCGAGAAGAATGACGTCATCATTCTATAACATTTGAAAAATGACATAAAAGTCGATAGGTCGAGCTCCGCTCGACTTATAAAGTCAGTGTTCACCGAGTTCCCTTGGGGGACGGTCGGTCCCTAATTAACAGGGAAATCTTTTTACCTATTTTTTAGGTGTCCCAAGCTGCTTCGCATGTAAGACTTTTTTCCGTCGAATAGTGCTTGCGGAGACCAGAGTCCAATGTAAATACAATCCAACATGTGACATTTCTGGAGGTATGAGAATTTAATGTTATTTTGCAAATTTTTTTAAATTTAGGCTTAATTTGCTCATCATGCCGTTTAGACAAGTGTTTATTAGCGGGAATGAACCCAAGAGTTATTCAATTTCCGAGCAGCGCAAAAGCTATCGAAAGTGTTGATTATCTAGCTGAAAGAAAGCAAATGCTAGAGGAAAAATATTGTCAACTACAGAAAGTAGTATGATCATGTAATTGAAAAAATATGCTTTTCATTCGATCAAGGGAGTGGATAAGAGAAGCGTCCCATCTTTTATTGACCAAGCCGAGTTAGAATCTCCATTCCTTCTATTCTTTTCATTCTTTCCACTTTTCTGCTATTTTCCTTCTATTTCTTCCAGTTTCTTTTATTCCTTCCATCGATTTTTTTATTCCATTTTCCGTCCATTTTTTTCATTTCTAAAAACATATAAAAATCGAAAAATCGAAAAAAATTTTAAAAATCGAAAAAAGTAAAACCATTAAAAAACTATTTAAAAGCTTCATGTTGTCTAAAAGAACTTTTTTAGACAACGCCAACTTGTATCAATTCATCTTATTGCTATAAAATCGACTCTTTGTTATATTTGGAGGCTAAAGTGCGCCAACTCAGAGAATCTGAATATAATCCAACTTTTTATTTTGAGAACATTAATGAGATTTTGGAACAACCATCCGAATTAGCCAATTCTCACAAATATGAAGTAAATTCTTTTTTTGGTTTAATAATAAAAAATTTGAATAAATCTAGAAGCCGGCAAACTGGCCAATCAACATGGATAATCTTCGAGAAAATTATGAGTATGTTTTTCATGAGTTGAACACCTTATCGAAAAGATACAAGAGAAATTGGCTGGTGGTTGACATTATCATAACTATTGAGACCGTTAAAGCATTACCTTTCTTTTATAAATTGAGTTCAGAGGACAAAGTAAATTTAAAACTTTGTGCATGTCTAAGCTTAAGCCTAAGCATAGGCTTAAATTTAAGCTTAAGTCTAAGCCTAAGCTTAAGCCTAAGCCTAGGCTTAAATCAAAGCTTAATTTTTAAACATATTGAATTTTTTCTTTCTAGATTAAACTTCTCGAATATGTAGCTATTATTAACTCGGAATTAATGGAGTATTTTTATGCGGCTCAATATAGAATGAATGTGTTAGTGTATCCGGATGGCTTTATTCCCATGAAAGCAATAACCAATTCCCCTGACGAATCGAGGTTAGATTTATATTGATTGCTGAAACTTATTAAAGGGGGTCTGGTCATTTCATGAAAAAAATTTTTTTAGCAAAAATGACTTTTTTATGGTTAAAAATTAGCGAAAAATCGCTTCCACGCATTCCCAAAACATGAAAACGTCCTCCTGACCCTGTTTTGGGTATTTGCGTCTCTCGATACCCCTTCCCACCCCACCATCCCAACTCCTTTCCAACTCTTTCCAGTCTGTGCCATGGATCAAAACCGTATTCATAGCTGTTGTCTCGCAAATATTTGCACACATGGGGCTGTTTATCGATGACTATGTCTCCAATTTGGACCTCGGATTCAATCGAGGTAATGAGCCTTTTACACCCTCCAGTTTCATATTGCAACTCTTATTACCAACTTCCGACTTGTGGAGTGCGGGGGGGGGGAGTATTGAGAGATCCGGAAACCCGAAACCGGGCCAGAAGTACGTTTTCATGCTTCGGGAATGTGTGGAATCAATTTGTCGCTTATTTTTAACCATAACAAGGTCATTTTCGCAAAGATTGCTGAAAATTTTTTTTCACGAAGTGACCACAAACCTTTAACCATTTTTGCAGAGAAATTTCTCAAATTGAATACAAAGTCTATTGCCAGAACGAGAATTCGATTGAAAATGCGAATTTAAATCTAGTCGAATACATCCTCCTTAAATCCATAATATACTGCTACTCCACTATCCCAGGCATTTCTGAACAAGGGAATCGATTATTAACCGAACATCGAGAATCGTATGCCAATTTGTTGTTGAAATACCTTCAAGCGAATATGGGAGAAGAATGTGGAGCAAAAAGATACCTCGAAATTTTGAGTCTAATCCCTAGACTCGCTCAAATTGCCGCAGATACGCGCCAAAATTACATACAAATGGCGTTGATGAAAAGGAAACATATGAGACTACATCGATATTCATTAGATTTTGATGAGCCGTTGTCCGAACTTTTGGATCAGTTGTTCTTTAAATAAATTTTTTGATAGTAAAGATGGGCTTTTCGAGTAGCAATAAATTAAGGCCTTCGGCTTAGGCTTAAGTCTTAGGCTTAGGCCTTAGACTTTAAGCTTTAGGCCTTAGGCTTAGGCCCTAGGCTTTAGGCCCTAGACTTAGGCTTAATTCATAAAGTTTCCCAAAAAAGTTGTCTAAATAAATAAATAAAAAGTTGCCCGGTTAAATAGCATTGATCAGAAATTGTTGGCCATGCTCAAAACGTTAAAACAACTCATTTTTTTAGCAAAAAGAATTAAGTTAACATAGGTTTTGTGATCTTGCCACGCCAAAATATTGAAAAATCATCATTTTTCATGAATAAATTAGCTTTAACTCAAAAAACTCTTGTGCTAACATACATATGCTAAAATTTTCCTGGCAATCTGAGCTACAACGTTCATCGGAACAGTCCTTGATGAAAGATTTAAAATTTTATTGTCACCTCTTCCTTTAGTCAAAATCCAGCATAAACCTAATATTATAATAGGTGGCCTCAGTGGCGCAGTAAGTTGCGTGTTTGACTATTGCCCGAAAGGTCGTGAGTTCGATACTCAGATTCGTTGGTTTTTGTCCAAAAAATTGGTCTCAATTTTGAGGTTTAAGTATTACTAAAAGATCAAGAGGTTGTGCTGAATTTTTTTACCATGCTGAAATTCTGTAAAATCTTTTTCACGGCTCTTTTGTTTATATAAATAAAGAGTGTCGGAATTTCCAAAAAAATTCCCTATATGGCTTAACAAAATAAAACAAGGCTAAAATTTCAACCAATAAATGATAACTTGGTGGAAAGTGCATCAATAATACGATCATGCTTCCATTCAGATGAAACATTTGAAGAAAAAAATGAATGAAATAAGGAGTCATTAAAAGTATAGTAATAGAACAGATTTGAACTGTTTGAGCACGAACGAGGATAGAATAATTTTTATAAGTTTGCGATGACATCACACCTTTGTAACGGAATGCTTGATGTAATATAATGAAATAAATGGTCAATATGGATAAATAGATAAGAGGTATATAGATATGGTAAGAAAATAATGCGAATTTTAATAAATGAGTATTATTTGGGAGCTTCATAAAAGGTAATGGGAGAATGGAAAAATTCTTTGCTTGAAGTTCTTGTAATTCAGGATATGCGAGAAGCAAATCTTGATAGCATCATATTTTTCGATCAGGAAAGGACCTACTTCATCTAATTGTTCTTGGGATGCATATATGTTCATCTAATTGTAAATAATAAGTTTACAATTAGATGAACACGTTCTTGAACTTTCGCAAAACATGAATCCTGCTTAATTATTCAGCATTCGATTTTTTGGAAAACTTATGTTCAATTATTTTTCTTACACAAGTTCCTTTTTTACGCAAATTTTCTATGTTGAACTTAGATCAAATTTATCACCCAATATTAGCCAAATTTTATAAATATAGTTTATTAACATCATTGACTCTTACAACAATATGCCTATTCCCAGCAATTTTCATTATTTTAACACAATCTAAAAACGCAAACATCTTCAAATATCTTTTAATCAACCAATTATTGTGGTCATATTGCTTTTGCTTTGTGTATGATTATGCTGGGTTTGTACCATTGTTTCCTATTCCAGCCCTATATTCATCGAATATTTTTATGCCTATTAGTCCCGAGAATATACATATTATTTTACCCTTATTTTTATTTACTAGTGTTGGGCATACACAATCATTTTTTATTATATGTTTATATCGAGTGACCTATGCATCGGCATTTAATCGATTCCAAGCATGGTTTGAAGATGCCAAGAAATTGGTCTTAATTGTTCTTGGATTTTTATTGTCTTTATCGGTCATTATTGTTGGTAAGATTTGGGTACTCTTTTTCCCAATCCAATGGGAAAAAGTTGCCCATTTTTGTTGATATTCGAAAAGTTCATGAAAAATTGAGCATTTTTTGTTTTTACGGCATATTCTGAATTGTTGTAGTTTTCGAGATAATTGCGCTCGAAATTTTGAAATTGTGCACATTCGTTGTAATATATAAATTGGCAACTTTTTCCCACTGGACTTGGTCCTTTAAAGGAGAGGGACCCAAAATAACATGATAATTTTTTCAAAAAAATTTTTGCTTAAGCATCTAAACCCCTAGGGATTAGGGTTAAGTAAGCATTTCCATGCTTTGATCATGCGCGCAATTGACTCCCCGCCTAGAAAGACGGTTTTTTGCAAAAATTCGAATTTTAGTTCATTTTTGCTTCGTTACATATAAACCCATCCCTGAATCAGGAAAACATTTTCAGGGTTTTTCAGTACCAAATTCTTTATTTTCAGGATTTTTCAGTACAAAATTCTTTATTTTTAGGTCCTTTCCTGATCGAAAAATATGATGCTATTCAACTCCATCAAGATTTGCTTCTCGCATATCCTGAATTACAAGAACTTCAATCAAAGAATCTTTCCATTATCCCAGCACCTTTTATGAAGCTCCCAAATAATATTCATTTATTAAAATCGGCACTATTTTCTTACCATATCTATATACCTCTTATTTATTTATCCATATTGACCATTTATTTCATTGTATTACATCAAGCATTCCGAAGAAGTGATGTCATCGCAAACTTATAAAAATTATTGTATTCTAGTTCGTGCTCAAACAGTTCAAATCTTTTCTATTATAATATTTTTATTGATTCCTTATTTAATGAACCGTTTTATTCATATGTCTCAGGTGAAGAATGGAAGCATGATCACATTATTGACTCACTTTCTACCAAGTTATCACTTATTGGTTGAAATTTTAGCCTTGTTTTATTTTGTTAAGCCATATAGGGAATTTTTTCGGAAATTCCGACACTCTTTATTTATATAAAGAAAAGAATCGTGAAAAAGATTTTACAGAACTTCAGCATGGTAAAAAAATTCAGTGAACCTGTCATAATATTAGGATTATGCTGGATCTTGATTAAAGGAAGAGGAGACAACAAAATTTCACTAAGCGCATCGTATAGAGCAGGTCTGTAGCCACAATTTTTTTCCCGAAAAGTCAACTTTTCAATTTCACTCCAAAACATCTGGAATATCGTTTTTTATTGAGTAGAATACCCCTGATTTCGCTTTATTTTTTGTAAAGCTAAACAATTTCAACTTGATCCTAACAATTTTCGATTTTCGCTTCAATACACCCACTACGATTCTCTGATTCAGGAAAGCGTTTAAGGATTAGTACTATATAAGGATTAGCACTAATTAATCCTGATTTTTTCGCCATACGACCACGCAGGGGTAGACTTAGGCTTGGGCTTAGGTTTAGGCTTAAACTTAGGCTTGGGCTTAGGCTTAAAATTAGGCTTGGGGTTTTTTTAGTCCTTTTTTAGGAAGTATCCTGATTTTTCCTCCATACGACCACGCAGGGGTGAATCAAAAAAACTATATAAAATCCACGTTTCTTTTCGTTTCAATGTACACGTTGCCTGATTCAATAAAAAGTTCTGTGGTAACCAAAAACATGTTCGACTATAAATTAAATTTTATACAAAAAATAAACATGTATGTACAGAAAATCAATTCTTGCGAAAACCGTAAATAAACGGATTTAAGAGTGTATTGAAGAGAACACAGACTCTCAACACTTCCAATTCAGTTGAGATCTTGATTTGGAGATATGACGATAAGAATGTGGCCAATGCCAGTACATTGTAGGGCATCCAACAAATCAAGTAGGCTGCAATCACATGGATGCTAGTGTGGAACATTCGAGAGCGCATTTCTATTCGCCATGCTGGGACATGGACTGAACCTGTTAAAATCAAATTGTATTTAAAAAGGAGCTGGGAGGATTACTTGACTTTCTAACAATATTACTAATAGGTATAGATGGTGTGGATGGGGCACTTTTTTGCCATAAGCTGTGACTAAAAAAAGAAAGATTAGAGGGGTTCGTTTTGTAAGTTTGAACGAAATTTGAATTCCTACTTTTCACTCGAATCCTCTTCACTCGACCTTAAATAAGTTGACTCTATTCCGGTTGAAACAGTATAGGGTCGAAGTGAATACCAATACAAACAAACTACTATGTACAGATATGCAAAGAATAAAATTGCAAATGGAATCCAAAAAACTGTCAATAAGTGAATTAGAGAATAAAGTCGTTCACCAGCAAACTCCATCTGCAAAAATTTTTTTTCAAAAATGTACAGGGTGAGCCAAAAAACCGAACTTTTGCATTTTTTGATGAAAATTTTCAATCGTTTTTTTCAAAAATCACCTATAAGGGGTATTTTCATGCAATTTTTGAAAAAGCATGAAAACGCTTTCTTGACCCTGATTCAGGGAATGAGTGCAATAGATTCCCCGCACGAAATTACCCCTATATGGGTCGTTTTTAGTAAAAAATTTTCCGGTCCCAAAAAATTTTTTCGGGCCCCAAAAATGCACTTTTTTGACTCATCCTGTAATAATACAAAACGTACGACATGTTCCCTGGTCTTTAAATAAGTATTTGCCCGCTCGACATGCCAAATGGTGGTGCACTGGCTAAAACTGCCAAAATCTTCGACTGTCCATACAAACCATTGGGGAAGAGAGAAAAGTGCTGCACCAATATAACAAAATAGGATTAACTTCTAAAAAAGTTTTGAAAAATAAAATTTTTTAAATTAAACAATGCGCGCAATCGACTCCTCGCATATGAAAATCCCCATAGGATTCATAGCTTTTTGATGCATCCCTGCGTGGACGTATGGAGGAAAAATCAGGGTTAGTTAGTACTTCCTAAAAAAGGGACTAAAAAAAGCCTAAGTCTAAGGTCGATACGTTTAGCGTCTCGACCACCTGTTTTGAAGAATTTTTTGATTTTTGACAATTCAATTTTTGATTTTTCAATTTTTGGCGAATTTGTCAATTTTGATAAATTTTTTAATTTTTGATGAATTTAAGCGCGCAACCTGGCTAGTCAAATGAAATGATAAATTCCATACTTTTACTAAAAAAAGTTGATCGGTGCTCCTTCCAATATTTTTCCCAGTTTTTTCAATATGCATTAACCGATAGACTGTGCGTAGCCTATCCAACGCTATGCTTACAACAGCGAAAGACATTAAGTGAAAACAGAAGAGCCTAAAAATAAATATTTAAAAAAATTTTTTTACTTTTTTGTGTTTTTTATTTTACTCTAGAGTAAAATCTCGGAGTCACTCTTGGAGAAACCTAGTACATTTTTCAATTTTTTTATAAAATGATTAGTTAGTACTTCCTAAAAAAAAAGACTAAAAAAAGCACAAGCCTAAGCCCAAGCCCAAGCCAAAAAAATATAAGCCCACTCGTTTTTATAATCCTACTCGTTTTTTTCAATTTTTAGCACAATCTTCAATTTTTTGTTATAAAATAATGTGATTTTGTTAGTGGATTCATATTTGTGCACAGTTGAAAAAATGGTGTTTTCGGTAAAAATTTTATTTTATGCTGTCGGAACAATTTTTTGTTAAACATATCGTTTTAGTCACTAATCTTTCTACTTAAAAAAGTTCCGACTCTTCTGTTCAACATTAACGACCGAAAATCCCCAAAAAAACGAGTGGATTTATATTTTTGCGAGTGTATTTCGTTGTATGCTCCTTATATTTCTTCGTTGAAAATTTCTTTGTTTATATAAGCCTCATCAAAATTCTCTTTGGGCAATCGCCGGAAAATTGTGCTAATAAATGAAAACACATTGCTACTAAAAAAAGAAATTTTTTTTGAATATTTTTTTCATAAGACCACACATATATAACATCATAGAAAAGTAATATGTAATCATTTTTTGCTCGCGGGTCAATTTTTTATTTGCAAAAAATGTTTTTCAAAAAAGTGTATTCTTTTCATCGCAATTTCTTCAT
>JAQGBS010003328.1:0-11687 GCA_034698545.1 Acrobeloides obliquus
AATGTCTTATACACATGTTTGAACCCATCTAGTAGTGTGAAAAGAGCAAAACGACACATTCCACGAACACCGGATAGAATTTTGGATGCACCGGGCATAGCGGATGATTTTTGTGAGTGAAAAAAGACTAAAAAATGGCATTTTGACAAAAAAGACTAAAAAATGGTATTTCTAGGCAAAAAATGACTAAAGATGGCATTTTTTACCAAAAAAGATTAAAAATGACATTTTTTTAAACAAAAATGACTAAAAAATGTCACTTTTTATAGGGCCAAATTTTTTACTAACCCTTAATTTTTCAGACCTCAACATAATTGATTGGAGTAAAGCAAATGTGATGGTAGTAGCGTTGGGTTCTATGGTCTGGCTATGGAAAGCGGATTCGGGAGAAACCCAGGTTTGTTTTTAATAAGTTCTTTTGGAATTTCTAACTCAATTTTTTAGCTACTCACAGAATACGAGGACAATCTAAGTGTTTCGACGGTCAATTGGTCGAACGAAGGAAAATATCTGGCTGTTGGGCTGAGCGATGGCAGTTTGAAGCTCTACGATGTGATGCGGCAAGTCTGCTTGAGGACCATTCGGTCGAGTATGACTCGAATTGGTTGTGCATCATGGCGTTCTATTGGACATATTTCGTATGGGACGAGAACGGGCACGATTTATCACCACGACGTGCGAATTCCAAATTCTTTGATCGGGTGCGTAATTTTTGACTCTAAGATTATTTGCAATGGATATAACATATAACACGAAATTCGCATATTTTATACGTTACAAATCGATTTCGAATAAGGGATTATCCATTAATTACGTTTTCAAACGGCTGAAATTAGCGAAAAATCATAAGGGAACCAAGGTGATTTTAAAAAATTTTTTGAAAAAAAACAAGGGAGGACCAAGGCAAATTTTTGGGGACTTCTCCTGCATAACTATTTATAAGAAGCGGAACTCCGAGATGGTCGCCCTTCATCACTGGTTCATCTAGAAAAGATCCATTTTGTCAGAGAGTCACTTTGTCAGATGAAGTTGATGACGATTGTGAAGTACTCATTTATTGTGCCAAACGCCCCCAAATAGTGCTCAAATTTACCGTGATAGATTTGTTGATTCTTTTGTCGAATTTTCCCTTCCCTATTGATATTTATATTAGCTCTTATTTTTTAGAATTTTTAGAGCTCGTATTATTAAAAATATATCGTCAAGTATTTACCAAAAAACGGACATCAGTTGTAGGTCTCGGTAGCACAATAGTAGTGGACGGTAGCCAGGAGGTTTGAGTTCTGGTTGGGTTCGAAAACTTTTGTCCAATTTCAGATATTTATATTAGTAGGGGTTTGCGTATGAACTTTTTGAAAATTCGACACTTTGATAGTTCAACTTAAACTCGAAAATTATGCGAATTTCAAACGTAATTTATGAATATCCTTTAATCCGTTGAAAATTCTAAAAATCCATCGAAAAAACTTTTTTTTAGCACTTTTGAAAACCACACCAGAGAAGTTTGCGGTTTAAAATGGTCGGAAGATGAGCGATACCTAACTAGTGGAGGCGGAGACCATTTGGTGAATGTTTGGACACCGGATCAAGTGGGAGCTGAAGAACCGGTATATACTATTTTTATGAAGCTCAAAATTGAATACTCTAATTTTTGGAGCTTTAAAAATTTTGATTTTCAATTTTGAAAATTTTCGATTTTCAGTCTACTCTATACACCTTCGAAGAACACCTAGCCGGGGTGAAAGCCATAGAATACGTCCCATTCCAATGCTTCCCAACAACCCACGTGGCAACTGGCGGCGGACGAAACGACCATCGAGTTTGTATTTGGGACCTAGCTACAGGAAATCTTGTAACTACACTGGATACTGGTGGACAGATTACCGGCATTGCCTTCAGCCGAGAACATCGTGAAATGGCGACCGCTCTAGGGGTACCGCACATGCTGAAACTTTGGAAGTATAGCTCCAAGCTGGAACGCTTCGATCCGTGCATCGATCTCGAAGGCCATACTGACCGTCTAGTGGGGCTGACCCAATCTCCATGTGGACAGTTTGTGATGTCGGCAGGTGCGGATGAAACGTTACGATTGTGGCACTGCTTCAAAGTGGACGAATCTATGAAGGATAAGAATAACTCGAGAAAATTCGGAAGCCAACTACATAATCTTGTTGTGCGCTAATTGAATAAAATATATATGATTCTTGTACTTTTTTAATTATACAAACGGAATTTCCCATAATAATCAAAAATCAATTTTAACTTCTAAATCATCTGACACAAATTTTCTGTTAACACTTTTTTCTGTGAATTAGGATATATCTTGGTACTAGTATGGTACGGGGAAATTTTTTTCATGTATAACATATATGGGCTATTTTTTGGTGTAGAATCCAAAAATCGCATTTATAAATTATGAAAACGCTTCTAACAAATCGAAAAATAGCATATGCTTGTTGATAATGTGTTTAATTTCTATATATCCCTGCGTGGTCATGTTGGTAGGAAAAATTTTTTTAAGTTCCCGTACCATACTATAGTACTTTTCAGCTCTAACTATAAAAAGCTAGATCCAAAATTCAAAATCCGAAGTCGGCTCCCGTCCAATTTGGCAAGCTAAGCAACTTTGGGCTCGCATATTCGATTCCACTAGGGCAAAAATTTTGATCTACAAAAAACTTTCCTTAGAGCAAAAAATTTTTGCTCCATTATTGTAAGGAAAGTTTTTCTGTATATCGAATTTTTCGCCCTAGTAGAATTGAACCTGTGGGCCCAACGTTGCTTAACTTGCCAGATCGGACTGGATGCTAACTTCGGACCTTGAATTTTGGGTCCAGCTTTTTTATAGTTGGGCTGAAACGGACTATAGTACCTATATTTTTATGTTTGCTTATTGTGTTTCTGATAACTGATGTCTTTCTTAGAAATTAAAGATTTTTTTGTGCCCATGAAATGTTGGCTATATGACATTTCACAACGACAAAGCGGACATTTTGCAACGGACAATTTTCTCCACTTTCCCGGGGTCAAAATCAAAAAAAAAATTCCTTCAGATTATAGTTCCCCATATTAAAAAACTCTTGGTTACAAAAAATCGCCCGATTTGGAAAAATGTTGAAAATTCGATTCTTTTTACCTCTTGGGGTAAAAAGAATCGAATTTTCTTTTAAAAAGGTTGGCCGAATCGGTGTTTTTTGTACTCGGGGGGTTTTCAACATGAATAACTTGAATATGAAGGAATTTTTTGATTTTGACCACGGGAAAGTGGAGGAAATCTTTTTTTGTGAATTACCTACCCACGATTTTCATGCTGTTGTGGAATGTACTAGATCCGAAATTTTTCACTATATAAAAACTAGTTTTTGTTTCAAAAATATCATTTACCGCCAAAAATCGTTCTGGAAACTACTTCGGATTGGCTGCCACAAATGATAGAGTACTGGAAACGGAAAAATTTTTTGACATTATAGGGGTATTTTATGCAGTGAATCAATTGCGCGCATTCTCGAAGCTTGAAAATGCTTCCTTCACCATGAACTAGGGAAATTTATAGAGACGCTTGAAAGCTAGTTTTTTAAATTTTTCTAGTTCATGGTGAAGTAAGTATTTCCAAGCTTCGGGAATACGCACAATCGATTCCCGCATAAAAATACCCCTACAGGGTCTTTTTTGGAAAAAAATTAAAAATGTTTTTTCCGGTTCCAGTACCCTGTCATTTGGGCAGCTAATCCTAAGTAGTGCCATCTATTTTTAAATTTTAAAAACATGTATTTTTTGTTAGAAATAATGCTGACCTGTAAATAATATTTACTATCTGTCGTCTTATTTAACTACCTGTATGTTTGATTCTATTTATTTGACAAATAAATAAATAAAAACTAGCTCATATGTTTAAGAACTATTGGTCTTTCGAGTATAGAAATTTTTTTGTTAGTTAAATTCTGTAATAAGTTTACTATTCCTCTTGGAGGATGTATGAATTTTGTGATGTTTTTCGTCAACTTAGATAGATGAATGAAAATTTCGTCAAAATTACCTTGGTCCCCCTTATAATTTTTTCTAAAAATTGTAAAAGTTCTAGATGGATAAGTGTAGGGTAGGTGGTAGGACGGTCCCCCTTTGTACATATATGAGGTCCAGGATCAAATACCGAAAAAAACATCTTATTCTGGAAGACTCACGTGTACAATATCCCTCCCTCAAAAAACCTCCCCAATTTGGGGGGGGGGGGAGTCGCGCATTTCTTGCTTAGAAAGCCCCTATACAGTTGGTTTTCCTGTAAAAATTGAACTTTTGATCAATTTTGCTTCAATACACCCACCCATTTTTCTGAATCAGGGTCAGATAAGCATTTCCAAGCTTTGGGAATGCGAGAAGATTTCACATATAAAATTACGTGGTCTTTTAAAAAAAATTCGGGTCCCAAATTCATGTCAAAATCACAAAAATTAGACTATTTTTTGAATCATCTATAGACTTTTCATATTACATTTAAAAAAGTAATAAATTTCGATTATAATTATTTGGGACAGTATCATGCAAGTTATGAAAACATGAACAAAGTACCGGTTTCTTCATCGAACGGCAAAAATATTTAGTTGATTAAATACTTCCTTCTTTTCATCAAGATCAGCAATAAACAAGTGTTCTTTCATTTCATTTGTTTTTTTTTCAGAAATTTTAATGCTTTTTTTCTTATTCAGTAAGCATAAACAAAATAAGTTATTATAGAAAACTGTTACTTTTGTTGATTCGTTTGACTATCTTTAATCGGTCTTGGTACTTTTTGTCTTTGAGGAATGAGTCAATTAATAGACTTTTTATAGACCGACGCACCTCCGGCGCTCGCGGATTCTCCGAGGGTAACACCGAGCGGCGCTTGGTGTGAATACTATATCCAATCATTTTCTCTCCACCCATATCGTACAGGTTGTTTTTTTAATTGCTCCCACATTTCAAAAATTCGCCAAAAAAAATCGAAAATAAAAACTTTTTCAATAAACTTTTTTTCTAAAAAATCTGTGATTAGACCATTCGATCGAACCATCGGATGACAGAAGCGAAACTCAATTTTTGACGAATTTTGAAATGTGGGAGCATTAAAAAAACAATCTGTACAAAACATTTTCTGAGTTTTTAGGACAAATAAAAAAGTTGGTCTGTACGCACATTTCTCCATTAATTAATAGACAGAATGCAAGAAGAAGTACAAAATCAACGAATATTAAGTAATGATTCAGAGGGGAAACTAGGCTTTTCCAATCTGATTGAAGAACAACTTAAAAAGAAAGGTTTCACGCCAAATGAAATTCAACTAGTAGCTGCAATATCGACTTTGCAATCGGCAACAAAAGAAGGAGAAAGGTAATAAAAACTACAAACATGCCTTTAACCCGAGATATACCATTGGGGTCCCGCATTTAAGTTGCAGAGAAAACGCATTTTTACTGAAACGCGAGACTTTCACTTTATTTCTCGGGTTAAAATTTAAGATTTTTTACACAATTTATAAATTTTATTCCAGCTTACCAAATTGGACACAATCTTTGGTTAAAAAGATTGACGGCTTTGAGAAACTGAAATATGAAACGTTTAAGGTATCTAGGTAGAAAATTGCTTGATAATACAGGGTGCGCCAAAAGTGCGGACCTCGTTTTTTCAAAATAACCGTAAAATATAACAAAGTCAAACAAAAGCGTGTATTTTAAGAAAGTGTAGCACAAAAACAACTAAATTTTTAACATCTTAGGTCCACAAAATTACCTCTCATGCAAAAAATCTACGGTACTGTAATGGTGATGTTTGTCCTAGTGCCAAATTCTGGTGAAAAATCAGGCAGTATCACTTTTCGTACAATTGTTTTCGTACGGTACTTTTCGTACAAATACAAGAGGGAAGGGGCAAAAGTCCTCGCGTAGGGGGCGGTATATCCTCGCATAAATTGCTCCTTAGGCGAAGACTTTTCGCCCCCTTGGCGAGTAATTTTGCCCCCTCCCCTTTGTGTTTGTGCGAAAAGTACCTGTACGAAAAGTCCGTACTAAAACTAATTGTACAAAAAGTACTTGTACGAAAAGTACCTGTACGAAAAGTACCGTACGAAAAGTACTTGTACGAAAAGTTCGTACGAAAAGTCCGTACGAAAAATAATTGTACGAAAAGTACCGTACGAAAACAATTGTACGAAAAGTGATACTGCCAAAAATCATAATGGGAGAACATTAAGTTGTTTGAAAAAATTTTGTTCAAAAATGCCGAAAAACTTCGGTCCCGACTGAAAATTCTAGTTCCAGTCCCAACTTTTTGTAATGTAATTTGTATAATTTTGTTAAATTTAGGACTATTGCCCTTTTGATGGAGTCCGGGAAGTGCTAACAGCAGCAACCAAATTGGAAAAAATTGTTTGGACTATTATTGTATTCGTTAGCTTAATTGGTGTGGTGTATTTTTTATATAGAGCAATTGATGACTATAATCAAAATCCGGTTATAACAACTTTTACAACAAAAATTAACGGTATTTAAAGGGGAGGGGGGAAACCACTTTCATAAAAAAATCCGGTTTTTAGCAGAAACAAAAATTTTACACGTATGATTGGTCATATATAGGGTAAAAACATTGCGAGGAATCGATTCCCGCCATTAAATTCAATGTGTAAAAAAATTTCGACTCCGGCGGGAGTCGAACCTGGGTCCCAAAAAACGTTGGCCACCTACGTTCCCAGTTGAGCCATCCATGCAAAACATAATCATCAAAAATGCACTAACGTAATCAATTTTTATGAAGAGGGCCGACCCCCTCCTCCCCCCCCCCCCAACATGATTACGTAATATCTGGATGATCCCTTTCGAGTATAATTACTCCACTATCTAACTATTTTTAGAAACTATGATTTTGCCAGATATTCTAATTTGCCCTAGAGTCGATTATGATGTTCAGATTTTTATAGAAGCATTGAGATCTAAAAACGTCACAATTGAAAAAGAAAAAGAGTTTTTAAGAACATTAGCACTATTAACTTTTCAATACGAATTTCACGAGTATCAACTGATAATGTTATTGGAAAAATATGGCTTTAATGAAACAGAGATTAATGAAATAACTGATAATGTAAACAAGGGATCTAACACTACTTTACGGGAGCCCGCAACAAGACTTTCGGAACTACAGGGTGTTTCAGCGAATTAGCGAGATTTAAAAATGCAATATCTTTTGATAAACAAGAGATTTTTTAATGCGGATTTTTACAAAATGATTAGAAACCGTGGGTTTTTCATGCCAAAAAAATTTAAAAATTTGATTTTATAGTAAAAACATTTGGTCGCCGATGTGATTCGAACTTGCACGTTCATAGTCAAAAACCGTGAACACTACCACTCAGTCGTGGTGACAAGCTGTTTGGGAAAACAACTTTTTTACGTTACATTCTATCAATTTTAAATCACAATTATTATTTGTTTGAATGCAAACATTTGATTTTAAACATTCACGCATTTTGTCGACCAATTCATCCCGATCCCAGATATCGAAATTCTTCGTCCGAAAAAAGTATTTTACGTTGGTATAACAACTTCATAGAAACAGGCAAAATTTAAAATCAAATGTTTGCATTCAAAAAAAATAATAATTGTGATTTAAAATTGATAGAATATAACGTAAAAAAGTTTTTTTCTCAAATAGCTTGTCACCATGGCTGAGTGGTATGTTCACGGTTTTTGACTATGAACGTGCAAGTTCGAATCCCACCGGCGACCAAATGTTTTTGTCATAAAATCAAATTATAAATTTTTTTGAATGAGCTTGAAAACCTTATGGTTTCTAAGCATTTTGCAAAAATCCGCACTAAAAAATCTCTTGTTTATCAAAAAATATTGAATTTTGAAATCTCGCTAATTCGCTAAAACACCCTGTAATATAGTTGGAGCGTCGCCGCATAAAATTATCCCTAAAGGGATCATTTCTCGCGAAAAAAGTTTAAAAAAATTCACGTTCAGTGCGACGCTTCAACTATACTAGTTTCAGGCTTTCAAGGTCTGGGGTTCTTTGGACGTCTGGTGGCTGTTTGATGGTTAACAAGATAAATTTATATTGTTTATTATAGAGTCAATTACCTTGGAGTTCATATAGCTTAATTTATGATGCTTATGAAGTTAATTTTAATGATATAGTGGGTATTTTGTACGATGAAATGGTTGGGGAGTGTTTTCGCGTAAATACCGCGAGATTGATGAAAGAGGGCAATTTTATTCGAAAGTTATACGGCTATGAAGTTTTTAAAATGAACGAAAACGATAACGTAAGAGTTGATTATTGTCTCAATCTCAATGAAAAAAAGAAAATGGGCAAATAGAGAGCATTTTGATCAAGTTAGTTTAGCGTATGTTTAGAAAGATTATTCAATGGGCGTCAACTTTGGAATTCGTGTTCAAGCTAATTCAAGTTATGGGATGTTTTCAACCGAACTCGCTTTAGGTCTAATGGACCCATCAGCTAACCTTGGCGTAATAAATACATCAGCTATTTTTTCCTTAAACAATAAATTGGCATATGTGTCACAAGGTATGTCAAGACTAAGGAAACGTTTTGTACAGATTGTTTTTGGATTGTTCTCACATTTCAAAAATTCGTCAAAAATCGAGTTCCGCTTCCGTCGTCCGATGGCTCAATCGAATGATCTAGAAATCTCAAAAATCGTAATTTTCAGTATTTTGGGCTAAAAAATTGAAATTAAAAGCTTTTTCAATAATTTTTCTCCCGTGATTAGGACATTCGATTGAGCCATATGACGACGGAAACGGAATTAAACTCGATTTTTGGCAAATTTTTGAAATGCGGAAGCAATTAAAAAACAACCTGTACGATATGTAAATAAAAAATTCAAGGATACCATATTATCACAATAAAGCCCATCAAATATGAATTGGATAGCGATTCTCCAGATGTTGAATGCAGTGATAGTTCCGATGAAGAGATAAATCAATGCTACAATGTATTAAATCATCCTATTACCATAAACGTGTAATGTCTGATGTATCAGTCGTGTAGGCAAGGGGCTCTGGGGGTCGACCCTCCCGAAACTAACCGACGGTCGAAACATCGTAAGGGTTCCCTTATGTTTTGAAAGTTTTTAAAAAAAAACCAAAAAATTTTGATCAAAAATATCATTTTTAAACTATTTTTAACTCAATTTTAATCACTTTTAGTTAAATTTTAAGAGACGATATCTCAATTTTATGCGGGTACCTCTCAAATTTTTTTTCAAAGTTTACCTTTCTCCTTTAGAACAAAGTAAAAGTTTATTGCAAGTAAATTAGAAGTCTCCGTGGTTCGACAGCTTCGGCCATTCCACTCCAATGGAGTCAGGTTCGACTCCTAATTCCAGTAAAAAAATTTTGCCTAGAATTTTTTTTTGAATTTAATCAGGCAGAATTGCTTGATTCAATCAAAAGCTTTTTATTAAAACGATTAATGGTAGTTTCAAAAAAAAGTTTTATCGAGTACCGCTCGGAATTCTCGGCCTCTGTTTAGCCGAGCACCGCAGGCGCTCGACAAAACGTCTCTCGAGATTCCATAAGCTCGGCCACGATTCTATATTTTAAATGCTATACAACAACTTTAGTTATGTGATATTAAAACAAATAAAACGTGCAATTGTTCCTCATCTTCACAGCACGATTTTGCAACCGTTGAATATTGGTATGAATGTGTTCGAAACAATTCAATCGATTCGATATCCTATTGTGTCGATCATACTAATAGAGTAAGATGTTTAAAATGCAGAAATCCAAAAAAAATTTATCTATGCGATTTTTGTAGTTGCTTAGCTAGGTATCCATGCTAGAAAAAATAAAAAATACAGGGTGTTTCTAAAGTTCGTGTACACCCAAATTAGTTCATGAGAATTTTCTTCATGACAGAAAACTTTTCACAAAAAGTGATGTCCTACAAAGTTGTTCCTGAGATCACGGCGAACAACTTTGTAGAACATCATTTTTTGTGAAAAATTTTCTGCCATGAAGAAAATTCTCGTGAAATTAATTAGGGTGCACACGAACGTTAGAGACACCCTGTATATATTAAGTTTTTTAGAACTGTCGTGAAAAATGCCATCAACGCTGCAATTTTTGGTATAATAAAATCAAATTTTATTAATGCTACTTATTTAATTTAGGGATTATGAAATAGCAGGAATAACCTCACGTAACTTTGACTCTCAAGTAATCTATCTTTTTTGAAGAAATTTTTTTTAGAAAATTCCAAAAAACCCCGGTCGCGGCTGAAGATTCTAGTCTCGTACTACTCTAGTTAAAACCCATAATTTAGATCGAGAAAATATTCGAGCCGAAAATGGTTCAAGATCTTAAAGAAATAGTTTTTGTTACTATATTGTATCCAAAACTAGGCTATACTTCTATCAAACATGAGAGTAAAATCGATAGTTATTCCGTAGTGTCGACTATAGGAGGTTTGGTATCGTTATGGTTAGGGGGCTCGCTAATCTCATTTGCCCAGTGTCTTATTTATTTAACCATGGCCAGTTACGGGTCATATCGACGAAAGAGAAAACAAAATTCAATTGGAGACACAGAAACAGATAAGCAGGTAAATTTCACAAAATTAGAATATAAAAATGATCATGGATTGGAAAATTTAAGGAAGCAAATGAATTTGATTTAAAATCAACTCTTTCACAGCTGCGCTCACAAACAACATAACAAAAGACAAATTCAAAAATAAACAAGAACTCGAAATGAATGAGAAATCTCTATAATCCTACTAGCGTCATTTATACTTCTGTCGCAACGAAACAGTGCATTTTGTGTCGTGCGACGCATCGTACGACACAAAAATGCGCTGTCGTGTTGCGACGGAAGTATGAATGGCGCCACTGTTATTGTTTATGTATAGGGTGGGGCAAAATAACGTATACGATTTGATAAACTTGATAAATAACTTTATTTATTCAATAAAAACAACAAAAAACAACGTAATAACAAAAATTTATTCAATATATCCTCCTTCTGCATCGACACACGCTTGAAGGCGGCCAGGCAGCTATCCACAACGCGCTTAACCATCTCATCCGGCATCTCATCTCACGCTTTCTTGATTGCCTTCTTCAACGACTTCATCGATTCGTGGGGTTTTGCGCATGCAATCGATTCGATGTAGCCCCAAATTGAATAATTCAGCAAGTTTAAATCCGGGCTGTACGGTGGCCACTCCAAGACAGTGATGAAATCCGATACGTTTTCTCGGAGCCACCGTTGAGTCTCTTTCGCTTTGTGACTTGGGGATCGAGTCTTGATGGTAGACCCACTCTTAAAATTGCAGATCTTAATTCTTTCATTTTTAGCTCTAAAAAACATAATTACGATAAATAATAGAACCAAATCTATGTAAAAATGAGCAAATAAAAAGTTTATCAAATCGTATACGTTAGTTTGCCCCATCCCTGCAAAATGTAAATTTAAATTTTATCACGGCAAAATAAAATATTGAATTTGTATTAAAAAAATTTCTCAAACGAAATAAAGGCACTATTCCACTTTGGGGGGGCCACCAACGTGGTTCTGAGTCATAAAATTTTTTTTCTAAAAAATGACCTTCTAAGGGTAATTTTATGTGGGAAATCGATTCCGCGCATTCCCGAAGCGTGAAAATGCTTCCCTGACCCTGATTCAGGGAAT
>JAQGBS010003329.1:0-11686 GCA_034698545.1 Acrobeloides obliquus
ATTTTAGGCCGCTACGGCTCGTTTTTTAATTTTTGTCGGTGAATCGATTTTTCCTTTACATGAGGGTGGTGTGCAACAGGTGTTGTAGTGTGATTTGATAATAAAAAATTCATTCGTAAGCCAAACAAGGTGAAAAGAGTAATAAAGTCAAAAAACTGGAACACAGGCGAACCATGACGAAATTATATCAACTTTCATAACTTTGACGATTCATGACAATGTTTAATGACAAATGGATAAATCAACAAATGTTAATATTCGATCCGTAACAGAAACCAATCGATTGTGCACAATCTAATACTGCTTTAATCAAAAATTTATTAATAAAAAAATTAAGTAAGTTTTACAACAGGTGTTATTTCGTTAGTCGATAAATATTTAATACGAATACCGAAGAGACGGAGGATCAAGTTTAATTTTTCTAGAATAAATGTCCTATAAGATTTCACAGAGAACATGATTACCAAATTATTCAAAAATAGATACAACGTGATTACAGTCTCTGCATATAGAGACGCAAAAAAGTAATTCAAGAGATCTGTAAACGAGGCAAGAGTCGCTGCTAAGACAGGAGTACCACAACATAGACATAAAACTATTGATTGTACAGTATATGTTCTATATAAAGTCATTTGCATTTTCCTTGTTTCGGGCGTGATGTGTTGTTGATTTTGGCGGAGTAAACGATAGAGTTTTATGTTGAAGAATATTCCAAGAGCAAATACGATCACACCGCAACTAAATGCGCATGGAAATCCTATCTAAAAATAGAGATGGATTTATGCAAAAGTAATTTCGCCCTGTTGCAATCGGAAAATAAAAAAGCAAACGGATATAATAAGACAATCGAGTACTCTCAAAAACTGCCGTTACCATTAAAACCGTAAGGGTCTTACACCATGGCGTAAGGGTCTAACACCATATGGTATAACCACCGATCTTGATTAGCTAGTTGCCAGAACATCTGAGCATTCGACCATTTTGAAGACTACATTATTACTTTAGCCTAACAGATAAACATATTGCTTACCCATCTTCCTGGACAATCTTTATACATGCCTGTAAACAAATCATGCTCCTGGAAGAAAACACCCAACTCTTCACAAAGCTTCAAAGATTCGTTTCTTATCTTTTCTTGTGATAGATTGCATGATATGAAAATTCCAATAATCCCACAATTATAGACATAGATTATGAGCATTAATGCTATCATATGCCACCGTTTCGACAAAAAACTCTCATAATTCATTCGATTCATGACATGATAAATATGAAGTAAACATAGCAATAAACCGGTTGTAGCATTACCCAACATAAAAACGAAGATTTCTAATACGAATTCACTGATTTTCCAATTGAATAAGAAGTTTAAACCAGTGTAGTAAACTAAAAAAAAGTGTAATAGACTGTGAGTTACACAGTTCTCCAATGTCCAACACCTAGGCAAAAATTTTCGTGTTCGAGGCGAGTTGCGAAACTCGACTCATGGCGTTCAGAGCTAGTACTTTATTTTTTATCAATGGGGATGAAATTTGCATCCTCCCTGCGCAACGGAGATGAACATTTTTGAAAAAAAACATGAGAAGGAAATGAAGAGAACAGTGGAACAAATAAATATGAGTTGATTAACAAATTCTCGATCAGAATAGATCACTCAAACAAAATCCGGGATTTTTACACCTCATTAATATATCACGAGTCATAAGTGAAATTGGCATTTTTCATGAACAACTTTGTTAAGCTCACATGCTCTGTAAGGCGCTGTTAAGGCTGCTTGTTAGCTGTTGTAAACAGGAATTTTTTTGAGCTATCGCTCGACCCATTTGGACACGTTTTAAAAAAAATCAAGTTTTCGTGTCAATATACAAACCAATTCAAACGAGTGTACGACGAATTTACGAGTCGTTTTGCAATACAACTAGTTGTAATGCATTATGACTCAGCTAACGTCGTAAACCGCTGTTTACAACAGCTAAAGATTAGCCTAAACGGCTCCTGTTTAGAACTCCGTGGAATCTTCGGCGAACACGTACTCAACATAATAAAACAAAAAACATACCCAAAAATGATGGTAACAATCCCACCGGTCTTAACAACACCATTGTTAACGCAAGAATAAAGTTCATTACGACCCCATTTGCTATATACCATTTATATTCTTGCATATTAGCAGTAGATTTTTTAATTATCAAATACATTACGAACGGAAATGTCACCAAACCTGGAATGCCGGCGACCAATAACAAAACTTTATACCATTCTTCATGAGATTGACGATTGATCACAATGTCTAATGGCATTATCATCTTCTTCGAGAAGCTAAAGAATGTTCAACAACAATTTTTTTGGAATTTTGATAAATGAAAAAGGCTAATAGAATTGCCTAAAATGTATGGAGAACCAGGTGATTTCTAGAATTAATTTCACTCCGCTAGATTAATAGTTTTTCTAGATTAATAGAAGTTCCCGGATTTTTTACATGAATAAAATAAAAAAATTTTTCTAAAAATGATCCCTATAGGGGTAATTTTATGCGAGGAATCGATTGCGCGCATTCCCTAAGCGTGAAAACGCTTTCCTGACTCTGATTTAGGAAAGGGGATGGGTGTATTGAAGCGAAAATGAGCTAAATTCGAATTTTCGCCTGTCCAAAATTCATGTAAAAAATCCGAGAACTTTCTGAACAACCGTATATTTTTGTCCAATGAGTGGACTTTTGGGTTTTTCATCCTTCTTCCTATTTTGAGTATGGGTAGGGTTTCTCGCGCCCTTTTTCCTAAGCTGTTATAACAATTCTGAGTAAAAATAAAAAGCCTCCGTTGTTTATAACAATTCAGAGTTAAAACTCTAAAAAATTGAAAATAACATACTTTGTTTATTGCCAATTTGTCCAAATCTCACGTGAGACTAAACTAATTTTATGTTTGAGTATGACTATATCACGTTGTTACGCATTTATATCGTTAATATTAATTTCTAGAAAATTATAGCTTTCTCAATAAAAATTTGTTTATGTTTGGATAGCAAGCTCACAAATTCCCAAGGGATAATTCAAATATAAAAGTTGAAGCTCACTTCTAACAAATTTGTGGCGATTTTGTGATTTTAGTCCTATACAAATTTTGATGATTTTTGTTTAAAGGGGAATGACATTTATGGCCTAATCCAAGAAAAAATTTTTTTCTAAAATCGATTTTTCCGCAAAAAATTCAAAAAAGTTTGTGTATTACAACGAAGAGCTTGTAAAAAATTCAAATTTTCAAATGCAATTATCTCGAAAACTACAACGATTCAGAACATGCCGTAAAAACAAAAAATGCTCAATTTTTCATGATCTTTCCGAATATATCATTTTTATATGATTGTAACTTACTATACTAGTCCTGTGTTCTAAAAAAATTGGGTGCTCAAAAGTCGGGTGCACAAGTGTCGTTGCGCATATGTGAGGGCGCAAAAGTCCCCCACCCTTTCGATTCCTCTCGCAGACCAAAATTTTTTTAAATTTCCCTTCATCTTTTTTCTTGTTGAGGCTCAATACCCTAGCTATCCGGAAATCTTATTGAGACGCCACAAAAGTCTCCAATAAGCTTGTTTATAATTCCTTTACTAATACGATTTAACATAAACCTTGTTCTTCATATGCTTAAGCAAAAATACAAATAGTTTTCATGTATGTACGCATTCAAGCAGCACATAATCAAAACTTCTTTTTTTGTTCAAAATCTCTTCAAAATGACCCTAAGCACAATTTCCATACAAGTGATTAATGAAAACGACTCCATTTTCTCTACCTTAATTGGTTCCAACCGATTGACTGACCAACGGTTCTTCTTCTTCTTCTCTTTTCTGCGCGGCGCCAAATTCCTTCAAATGTCCGCTCAGACGGTGTCTTCTTTTCCCATTTCATTATACTTATACACATTTTATGTGCTTGCCGGTTATTCATTCGGCTGCCGATATTGCCTCTATTTTGGTGCTGTATGTGTGTGTGACGTGTTCGCTCGCTTTCTCATTTTCAGCTGGTCGGCTCGCGCCACGCCACATTCCTTAATACCCTAGCCATCCGGTTTAACACCCACCTTACTATCTATTTCTACTGGGTGGAGTGCACGTTACTCATCGTCAAATAATCGAAAAAGGCAATTTCTATTGTGTTTGGCAAAAACGATGGTCGACACCGCGCCGAGTTGTCCAATTAGTCCATACTTATTTAAATTTGAAAATAAACCGAAGGTGAGGAGTTGTTATGATTTTTTTTAAACTTTTTGAAAATTTTAAATCTTTTGCTTAGAAAGGTGTTTCTTCTTACAGTTTATTCAAATAATTTTTTTTAAACTTATCAAAATTTTATTAGGAAAATTTACAAAATGATATGGTTGGAACTTAAGAAGCTTATAGGCTTAGGCTTGAGCTTAGGCTTAGGCTTGAGCTTAGGCTTGAGCTTAGGCTTGAGCTTAGGCTTGAGCTTAGGCTTAGGCTTAGGCTTGAGCTTAGGCTTAAGATTGCGCTTACAATGTTAGGCTATAGCTTAAGCTTAGGCTTAACTATATCTTGAACTTAGACTTAGGTTTGGGCTTAAGCTTATATTTAAGCTTTTGCTTTCAAGAAAAGAAGATCCCTTACACAAATCAAACTATTTTTATCGCTTATAAATTCTTCGCATTTTTCCTCCTTATCAACACCTTTTATGTTTTCCGATCTGTCAATTTTCTTTCTCTTTCTTCCACAAATTCGCAAATCCTCTTGTTCGACACTTTGCCAAATGTTTGCATAAACAATGTTTGAGGTGACCGCTTAGTTGAGAAAGCTCTTGAATAGGCAAGCGGGAAAAGTGTCGTTGTTGTTGATGAAAGTTTGACTTCTTCCTTTCATAATTTCTTTGATATAAAGCCGTGTAATGTAATACACATCTTTTGCTTTTATGACCAACAGAAATGTTTTTCTCTAGGGAAAAGATGAGTCACAGGCTAGTATTAGTAGGAAGATGTTAGTCATAAAAACAATGATGCAGCAAAAAAGCGAGAAGTGTGGGAATTTAAAAACATAAAAATGTAAAATCTGAAGAAAAAAATAATATCAGAGTCTTAAAAAATGGGGATACTCAAGAGATATTTTGGAGACACCACTAATCTACACACTCCTTCTCATTAGAAAATGTTTTTATTAAAAATTACCCTTTTCAGAATCAATGGCTTAGGGTAAACTAGGAGCATGAGACTCCCCTCTCTTAGTTGACCAAAGGCCTGATAAAAATCATAATGCCCTCTTAGATTTTGAACAGTGGCGTAGGCAGAAGGTTCGTCTAGGAGGGGGGGAAGGGGCACTTGCCTCCCTCTGCCCCCTTATCTACACTATTGTGCGGGGGGAGGGGGTAGGTGCCCCCTAGCTGACTAAAATTTAAAAAAATCCTTACACATAAAGGTTCCCCTTATGTTTTTTGGGAAAGATTGGCCTTTTTTGGGGAAGTGTTCCCCTCTAGCCGATCCTTCTGCTACGCCATGGCCTCCTTCCATCCATCGGCTACCCACTGTTTCAGAAATTCATAAACTTTCAAAAATTCACTTTCATAGTATGTACTCCATTTTATGGTCCTTATACAAATAACTATTTCATCTTTTTTAGCAAGTCCTTTCACATGAAATCGGTGCTGGCTCATTATGCTTGAAATGTGACTGCCCTGGACTTGATCTTCATTTTTGGAGGTATATACTCAATTTTTTTATACAAAAAGTCATAAAAATAAACTAGTTCTAATCGCTCTATTCTATCTAGTTATCTAGATAGAACGACTTTATTTTTATTTATCCTTTTCCCAAATACAATAACAAAAACGGAATCCGATTAATAACCCAAAATTCCACAATAGCGAAAAGACCTTAATTCATTTTAATTGTTTGGGGTGAACATTTGAGTGGTTCAAAATGGAAAGCGAAGAAAGAGAATTTGTAGAAATAAATAAAATGTACAAAATTTAGGAAAATTTGCAAAATTTGTACTTGTCGATTGGATGATCATGATGTGATTTTGCCGAATGAGTTGGATCATGGAGATCTTGTTTTTAGTAAGTATATCCTACTTCATTAACCCTCAAAACACGGCTGGGGCCTGTGAAAAACGTAAAAAATTCATATCTCGGAAATCGATGAATTTTTCGAAACGGTCTTTTTTAAGTTAGATCATGGGCCTTAGTGCATCTTTTCCACATGTTTTCGTTTCGGTACACACTCAGCTTATTTTTTTTCCGATAATTCGACTTTTGACTTTTTTCGAAAAAGTGCTGTGACTTTTTTATTTTGATGAATTATCATTATAGGATTAGGCTTAAGCTTAAAGGAGGGGGGGGGGTCTCATTTACCTCGGGAACTCTACTTAAGAGCTACTTCTCAAATCTCAGGTTTTTCTGGTCATTTTCTACGAGTGATCACAGTTTTTGGCGCCATTTTTTGTGGCTAGTCCGAATTTCACAAAAACAATAATCGTTTATCCTCAAGAAACCATAGAAAAATTAAAAAAACAGCATAGAAAAATTGAAAAAAACCAGTCATTTTTGTTGTTTAAGGACAAAATGTTGTTTTTTCAATTTTTCTATGGTTTTTTGAGGACAAAAACTATGGTCGTTCGTAGAAAATGACCAGGAAAAACCTGAGATTTGGGAAGTGGCTCTTAAGTGAAGTCCCTGAGGTAAATGAGATCCCCTTTAAGCTTAGGTTTAGGATTAGGCTTAAGCTTAGGCTTAGGCTTACATGGCGGGACAAAGTTGGGAACAAGTCTTTCTAGCCGAGCAATCTATAATTAACTACATGGTGGCTATTTAGATACTTTTATGCTGCATTTTTTAATGTTATTTTCACTCGACATCGTTATCGCGACTTTCGCCTTTTTTCAAAAATAAACTTTATATAGTTATATAAAATAAAAATTAATTTTTAGGAAAATTATTTGGAGGCAATGAAAAATTCGGTACCTATGCAAATCCTAACATTTCTCAATCATATTCAAGCCCGGTAACAAACGGATTAGAACAACAAGTACACAACATACAAATTTCTAACAAAAATAATGTAAGGCTGACAATTCATTTTTTCAACTAAAATAACATTTTTTAGACGACCTCGAATTCCCCACCTCATAACACAAATGGTCAATTCTCCAATAAAACTTCCTTTACAAATGGACACCCAGAACAATCTCCACAAGAAAATCTTATGAAATTTCACCGAAAATCTTCCCAAGATTCCAATTCTAGCAGTAGCACAACAACTACTATAACTACATCAAGTTTTGTCATAACAAATGGCTCTTCCAAATCTTCCAAAAATTCATCATCCACTTATGAAAAGAACCGTTCCGTTTCAGAATACACATGGGTTCCTAGTGGAAGTCAAACTCTGGTAGAGAAGTATATGTTGCAATTACCAGAAACTGAAAGACCTATAGCAGGTACAGAAGGAGCACAATTGAGGAGGCAAAGACTGGCACACCAAGTGAGGAAATTAGAAAATTCTGAATAGGGCAAAAAAAATTTTTAGTTACCATATCATGATTGTGATCCAGAAGCAGCAAAGTCGCTAGTGACAGAAGAAGATAAACAGCAGCACAAAAATTTTGTTGAATATGTTAAGGAAAATGTAAGAGTATCACAATTTGATCAAGAGGAGTAGCAATGACAGAATTTATAAAAGGAATTAGGAAAAAAGGATTGCTTTGCAAAAATATGCCTGATCCTGAGTTGTACTCGATTCTGAGTTGGGTACCTGATCTCACACGTGTACAAACACCCCTCCAAAATTTTGACCCTTTGCGCGCGGAACATAAAATTTCGATTTTATGCTAGGTGGGTTTTGGCGACCTTTTTTTTTGGTTGATTTTTTTTGGCTCCGTGCGCATTTGGTTTCGGGGGGTGGGGACTTGGCTTAAAATTTTTCAAAAAATCACCTTGGTACCCTAAGGTCTTGCGCGTGGAGCTCCGCGCGACCCCCCCCCCAATTTGGGGGGGGGGGGATTGTACACGTGTGCCTGATCCTGAGTCTTAAGGATGGTACCTATTGGAGGTGTGCAGAGCCGAGATATAGCCTGGCCTAGGACAGTTTGGACACATCTGTCTTGGACTATCTACAGGCTGCTCAATTTTTTATCAGGCTAAGACAGACGGGACCTAGGGCCTCGAGATCTGGTATAACATATACAGAAACGATGAGATCAAGAAAAAGATAGATAAATTTCTTTTTTATGGTCTTAAATAAATTAAAGTTAAAATTTTTAGGCAGTTGGAATCGGGGAACTCATGGAATGTTCACGTTATAACATCGAAAAACGTTACGCTAGCACACAAACACAAGCCGACGCTCCTATTCACATCACAGAAAGCATGGTAAACTTTTTTTATAAGGGAAATATTTTTCAAAAAATTATTTTAGACTTGTAAAACGTGTACACAAATCATAAAAACTGGTGATATCGGTATTGTAACTGATCATGGCAAGCCTAACGTAAGTTTTTTCAAATGGGGCATAACACAAGATCGGCAATGACAAAGCTCGTTGACACAGATCTTCACCTCATGAAGAACTGGAACTCATCTAGGCAAAACCAAAGACAGAAATGGATTCCAAATCCCTCTCGACCCAGACCACATGGGACCGGGGCATGGGTTCCAAAGTCCCCCAAAGGGTCGGCTTTTGGGGGACTTTGGGAGTGTTGATTTAAGTCCGCTTGGTAGTCCTAGATAGTTTTGTTTTTGGACATCCCCTTCCCATGGGAGATTAAGTGGCTTTGGGGCCAGGGCCCAAGGGATCTATGACCCCTCAGCCTTGGTCACAAAATCCCTTAGGGCCCATAGAGTTGTTCCCCGACTCTTGAAGATGTCCCTCTCTCCTTGTTCTTGGAATAGCAAAAGTTATTTTAGGAAGCTTGGCACCCAAATTGCTTCAAATGTGAAACTTGTGAGCAACTTTTGGTCGATTTACTCTATTTCTTCAAAGATGGCCAATATCATTGTGGTAGACATTTTGGAGAACAATTGTTTCCTAGATGCAGTGGGTGTGATGAAGTAAGACTTTTGTCAAATCTGCTCAAAAATGATTAAATTCGAAATTTCTAGCTCATTTTTGCTAAAGAATATACGTTTGCTGAAGAAAAATCTTGGCATGTTGATCACTTTTGCTGTTTTGGATGGTAAGATTTGAATTTTGAAAAACAAAACAAGAAAATTTTAGTGATAAGCATCTTGCCGGTCATCGTTATATTGTAAAAGAAGATCGACCATATTGTTTTGATTGTTATATGGACAAATTTGCTAGGGTAAGAAGGGCTTGTCTTAAGGCTGGATGTTAAGGGCGATCCAGGGGGGAGCATGCCCTTCAAAACCGAAAATTTCTTAAAGGGGGTACAAAATGTCAATCTCCGAAAAATTTTTTTTCTCGATATGACCTATATAGGAGTAATTTGATGTGAGGAATCGATTGCGCGCACTTCCGACGCGCGAAAACAAGATGAAGAAGGTGTTTTCGTGCTTCGAGGGTGCACGAATCGATTCCTTGCATCAAATTACCTCTATATAGACCATATCGAGAAAAAAGAAAAAAGTTTTGTCGTAGATTGACCTATTATCTGCACCCCTTTAAGAAAAATTTGATAGAAATTTGAGGTTTTTACATAGTTGCCCCTCTCCAAAATGAAATCCCTCTTTATGCCATGGTATGTCCAGAAAATGTAGAAAAGTTCAAGTTCCCCCTTTCCATATTAACATCATCCCAAAAATTGCCATTTGCCAATTTTATTCCAATTTTTTTTAGACATGTCATGCGTGTAACAACAAAATTGCACCGTTCGATATCCGAGTATCTCATAAGGATTTCCATTGGCATGCACATGGAAAATGCTTCAAGTAAAATTCTCTTCCTATAATGCTTTAGAGAATTCGCATATTTTAGATGCAAAATCTGTGAAAAGCCGCTAGCTAATCAGAAATTTTTGATCAAAAATGAAGAAATTTTTTGCTCAATAGATTGTAAAAATAAGTTCGAGACCAGAATGGGATAAATGCATAATATTTTATTTTTAATAAAACTTTGATGAGTTAAACAAATAACTGGAAACTGAGTGCCTACAGCGCTCGGACTCCTCTTAGCTTCCGAGCGCTTCAAGTTTCTCTATCAGCGATGGTATCCCGGGATACCCCATTTTTAAGAAATTTTTTGAGTTATAATTCCAAATTTTTTCAATGGGGCCTTTGTGATTTAGTGTTGTTATTAAAAAAGATAAAAAACCATTTTCTCTTCAAAACCGAATTTTTCACTGAATCAGAGATGTGGAAAATAGGTCGGATCTTCGCTCTTCGGTGGATTAGTAGAATCGGTTGATAGCTTGTTGCTCGATAGCGCTGTCAAGTTGATTGAACTTCGAGTACTTAAGTGCAAGGGCCGGCCCCTAAAAGAGTTGGCTTAATAAGGTTTAAACGTGCGTAAACTTGCAAAATAAGACAATCAAAGAAGAGAGCAGGTCACCACTGCAACCGCATCGAATGAGCTCCGAATCGGCCTCTGGTTTCCCCTTCGGCTCAAGCGATTACACAAGCCAGATCTGATAACGGCTTGCGGCTCCACCAGTTTCTCTCATTCTTGCTGCCGAATCACAATATAGCCCTTGTCCACTTGGAATCCGACCGACTCGATGCATTCTCAAAATATAGGAGCTCCGAATCAAAACATAGCGGCTTCCTAGACCAGTAGAGGTTTGGGAGTTCTCTGGGCTCTATGACATCAAAGTCCTGTGGCCAAGCATCGTTCGGAAACTACAAACTACAACTAAGAAAAAAATAGTGTTGCTCAAACGGTAAAAAATTGGTAAAGTTGACCGAGTTTACGCAAAATTTCAGTAAAATTTACGAGCTTCAGTAAAGTTTACCGATGCTCGGTAAAGTATATCGAAGCCCCTGCTTGGGGTAAAAATTTCGATTTTTCAAAAAGTTCTCTAAATCGGCTGATTTTTTGGGTTTTTCGGTATGGGGAACTCGAATCCGAAGCAATTTTTTAATTTTGACCACGGGAAGGTACCCCATACGATGTTAAAACCCCAAAAAGAGGATTTTTACCTCGTATGGGGTACCTCATTGTAAGCCATTTTTGACCATATTCCCGAGGCCTAGGACAAAAAATAACGGCGGATTCGTGTTCAGCGCATAGAAAAACTCTAGGAGGGTCGGAAATTTCGTCAAAAATCGACTTATATAGCTAAATATCAATAGTTTAAAATAAGGATACATTTTTGAGAGCCCAATTTTTAAAGTGGGCTCTCAAAAAGTTTGAGTATTGACACGAAACATGAGTTACGCTCAAAAAGACTGATTGAATCGTATTCGTCATACATTCTTGCTTACTATTGAAAAAAAATTTCATCAAAAACGAGCAAAAAATGCTGATTTTAGATGTATTTTTGGAGTCGCAACAACTTATGAAACAACCCAATATTAAATCGGACAGGTGAAAAAACTTAGGCAAAAAAACGTCACAATTCAATTAAAAACCAATATATATGGTATACTCGATTAATACGTTTCACTTGCAAACATGCTTAGCTACTCAACCGAAGTTTTCTACTCACCAAACTTGATTGAAATCTATTCAAAAATTGATGCTATCATGCTAGGCATCAACACTATATCATTCTCGTTTATATTTTATGTTAT
>JAQGBS010003330.1:0-11686 GCA_034698545.1 Acrobeloides obliquus
CCAAAACAATGTTCAAATTGGATAATTTTGGTGTCATTTTGTTCGTCTCATTTAGCTATAAAAAATTGTTACAATGTCCATTTTTAAAAATTTTAAAAATTGATGCAAACTACAACGATTCAGAACATGTCGTAAAAACAAAAATACTCAAAATTTCATGAACTTTCCGAATATATACAAATTATGGCAACTTTTTTCCGAGTGGACTTTAGACTGGTCCTTTAATGGAGGACCATTAGGATTTTTGTATATTTTTCAAAAATTTCTCAAAAATCACAAAATCGAGATCGGTCTCGGGATCCCGACAGGCACATAGGGAGGAGGAAAGAGGTCTATAGACCCTCTCCAGAACCGAAAAAATGAACAATTTTTCTTAATGGACAAAGGGTAAAAACCCGAAAACAAGGGGATCAAGGGGTATGAACCTCCGAATCTGGATTCTCGCTACGTGCCTGGATTCGAAATTGCAAAAAATGGCCTTTTGGGATCAAAATCTTTGGAATATGCCAATATCGGGATCCCTCTAGTCCTAGTTGTTAATCTTTCTTCGCATTTTCAGGAGCCATAAGTGCATTTCCCGCCAATAGAAAAAAAGTCATATACATAGTGTTGTGGCTGGCACTGCTTTAAGATCAAAATTAGTTACGAGTCATTCAGTGACCACCATGGTGTAGTGGTCCGGTGCGCCGCCAAGGCATCGGGATCACTGGCACTAGAAGGGTTCGGTTCCCCTTTACGTCCAAAAGATTTTTTCTTGGCTGGAGTTTGGCCGCCACCCGCGTCTTTGGGGCCGTATTTAAAAAGTTTTGAAGTGAACATTAGCTGTGTGACCCGCACGCTGGAGGATCACAACACATGGTTAATTAACAAACGTCTCACTATGCACTCAAATGGTCGATGGTTCAATTCCATCCGGGCGAAACAAAGCTGATTTTTTATACGAACTAGTTGGCTAAATAAAAATTTTCGTGATTGGGATTTTGAAATAAATTTTTTATTTAAAATATACAACAATTATTTTGAATTATAAAATAAAATTTTTTTTAAATAAGCAATATGAGCACAGAAGTGATAAAACTTAAAAGCAAAAAATTTTGGAGTTCTTCCCCTTGGGGAGACGCAATCAACAAGATTCCAAAAACTGATACTTTCTTGAAGTAATTTTATGGAAAAATATCGGCGAGGGGTCATTTGCATCCGGAAATATCCGTCCCGGACATTTTCGTCCCGGACATTTGCGTTCGGACATTTGCGTCCGACTATTTGCGTCCGGAAACATCCGTCCCGGACATTTGAGTCCCGTGCATTTGCGTCCGGGCGCAAACTGTCCGGACGCTTGGTGAAAATTTTGATGAATGTCCGGACGTAAATGTCCGAGACACAAGTGTCCGGGACGGAAATGCCCGAGACGGAAGTTTCCAGACGCAAATGTCCGGGCGCAAATGTCCCAGACGCAAATTTCCGGACGCAAGTGACCCCTAGCCGCCAATATTATAAAATTTTTACATAGTTTATTCAACAACAACAAACAATACAAAAAATATCCAAAAATCCTTTACTCCATGATTTCTTCAATTAAACAAGGAATTTTTTCACCGCTGTTTTTTGAAGACCTTTGATATCGGTGCATCAAATATAACTCTTTTCGATATTGAGCAGAACGAAAGAATAACGAAATTAAGCCTAATATTTCTCCATATCTTTTTGCTCCAAGCATATCACCATGTTCGAATTGCAAATATTTCATCAATACATTAGCATATTTTGCCGATTCATCAAACAACTTTTTAGCACAACTTTCATTAATTGATGTAAAACCTGGATAACAATAAATTAGGGCTTTGACTAGGACAAATTCTGTTTTGGTTAATTGTATTTGCTTGAGATGTTCAATACAACGGCAAAAGGCCAAGTTTAACAGGTTAGGCATTCTAAATACAGTAAAAATTCCAGGTGCTTTGCTTCCCTGACCGAGGTCATGATCAGCTTGGGGTTCAACTGGATCCTGCTCTCGAATCACCTCGCCTTTTATGCCACCCTTACCCTCTGATCTCCGATCGGAATTTCGATTTTTTTTCACATTTTTCTCGTCCCACATATCCCCGAATCCAAATCATTTTTTCATTAGCCTCTATATCGTCTCAAAATATCCGAGTTTTTTCATGTCGGCCTTTTCCATGCCAACAGAACATTCCAAGCTTTTTCTCGCACTGTACAACACAAACCCGCTCAAAAGACTAAGTAGCATGACATCAAGTTCATCGAGCACTCGACGTCATGTACTCTTTATTATTTTTTCGAATTTTTTCCTTTTTCGCGAAAGTTTGGAAAAGTTATTTTAAGATTTTTTTAAAGATAATTTTTCCCAATTTTCGCCCTATCTTACAATACAGTCGAATATTGATTTAGTCCCCCGAGCCTAGATTTAGTGCCTCTTCTAAACAAGAAGGCACTAAATAGAGTATTAATAGCAAACGAATATTTTAAACAAACTTATTATGAGCCAATGTTTGATGGTCTTCCAAATGAAATTTAAGTGGTATAAAGCCATCGGGAAAAATGATGGTTGATTGATTACAACGGTAAGAATAAAATGCCTCGATAAAAACACTATTTACAGATGCGACATGTTTAACTAATTGGAGCTAAATTGTTTTGTTGCAATTTGGATCTGCCGGAATAAGAAAAAATCATACCAAATCATCCTTGTTAAGCAAATTGAATACGGGTAATGTCTTGATTTCATCAATTGCAATAAAATTATCAAAAAATAACCAATAATATTTTGACTTGTCTTGTTTTGGCACTGTTTTTCTAAAGATAATCTAGGCTAGAAAAGAAACAAGGAGAAATTATTTCTAAAGGGTTATCAGGTATGCTCTTTCAGGACTTTTTGAAAAGTTCAAGCGTCACTTCGTGCATGTCCCTCTTGTTAGTTAACTCACGATTGTTGGGTTAACGCCCACGGAATTGATAAAATGTCATTAATACAAAAATTTTCATAAATATCCATATTTGGAATATTTTCTCGAACATTTTGCATCCTTTCATCCACATATAATAAATCAGAAACAATTTCACTTATGTTTCGATTAGCAATTTGTAAGCTTTTCTAGAAAAAAGATCTTAAAGGGGCGTAACATTTATAGCCCATTTTCGAAAAATCGAAAAAAAATTCCGATTTTCTTCTAAAAACAGACTTTTTAGGGTAATTTCTAGGCGAAAAATCGATTGCGCGCATTTTCGAAACATGAAAAATTAAGTTTGATCCTGAAAATCAGGGTAGAACTGCATTTCAACGCGAAAATTTTTTTCGATTTTCTGATATTAAATTTTTTGACATCCTTGAACGCAGCCTAAAAAAATTTTTATCGCACTTTTCGCAAAAATCTGAAATGTCGAGTTTTTTCCTGGAAAGCACCATTTCATACGTAATTTTATGCGCACATTTTCGACACATGAAAACGACGTCTAGACCTCGAAAATGGCAGTTTTTGGTTCAAAAAACGAACTTTTTTCCTGAATCAGGGTCAAGAAAGCGTTGTCACACTTTGATAATGCGCGCAATTGATTCCCCGCATAAAATTAGGCCTATAAGGGTGCGCGTTATCAGTCGTGCCGCGCTCGGTACGACGTTAGATGCGGCGTTAGCAGTTGTGCCGATCCACTACGGCACGACGTTAGTAGTTGTGCCGGCACATCTAACGTCGTGCCGAGCGCGGAACGACTGATAACGCGCACCCTAAACGTCCTTTTTAGAAAAATTTTTTCGCGTTTTTTTTTCGAGAATACGCCATAAATGTTACGCCCCCATCGGTTCAGAAAAAACTTTCGCGTTGAAACGCAGTTCTACCCTGATTTTCAGGGTCAAACTTAATTTTTCACGCTTCGAAAATGCGCGCAATAGATTTTTCGCCTGGAAATTACCCTAAAAAGTCGGTTCTTAGAAGAAAATCGGAAAATTTTTTGAGAATAGGATATAAATGTTACGTCCCCTTTAAAAATTCAAAATTTAAAAAAAAACCTGCTCATTGTTGTTAGTTACTAACGAACTTGTCGGATTCAATTCAGAGTTAATATATTCGCGAATAGTTTCAATTTTCATCCCGGATTTCAAACAATTGTTATATCAACAGTAGGGTTGTTCCGAATCAAGTACTCGAACTCGAAGACTCGATTTTTTCTCAAAAACTCGAAAAAATTTCGAGTTTCTGGCATAAAAATTTTTTCAACAAAACATGGTTTTTATTGTCATTTTTTAAATTTTTACTGAATGTTTGGCTAATTTTTTTGCTAAAAAAGATGTTTGTCACATAAATAAATCAATTTTTTAAAATTTTTTTGCATTTAAAATTTTTATACAAAGTTTAATTTTGACACAAAAATTTTTGAAAAAATTATATTTGAAATTCGAACTCGAAAAAACGCGAAAATTCGGTTTTTTTCTGAACTCGAAACGAATTTCAAACTTGAGTTCGATTCCTTTTCTGGCTTGGAACAACCCTGATCGACAGCCTTTGCAATAAGGATTTTTGCCACCTTTCCGATAATCACACTTTTCATCAAATTTGCATGCATAAACTTTATTGTTCTTGACACATCGTAAAAAGAAATTTTTGCAGCTCTCACAACTTTCTACGCCTAAAAATATTTTTAAAGTCCAGCTGGATAAACATCTTTCATACCTGGCGACTAGTGATCGATCCCGTCCCGAAATTTTTGAGCAAAACTCGATCCTGTCCCGGATCCCGACCTTCCCAACTCAATCCCGTCCCGAGGAGGGATAAAAAATACACCCTAAAAATACCCCTTCCCCTAAGTTTTTATACCCCTAAAATGGATTAAAAAATTATAAAAAATGGGTTAAATTTTTTTAAATATCCTGCGGTGCAGAAAAAATCACGCGCTGACAGGAGCGTGATTTTGTTTTTATCAATTTTTGAAAAAATTGAAAAAAATCACCTCGGTTCCCCTTTATGTTTTTTTTCAAAAATTTTGAAAAAAACTGAAGGGGGGACCAAGGTAAATTTTTTTTTCAAATCCCTTCCCGAAAATTCCGGGATCGATCCCCTCTCGATTCCCGAAAATTTAAAAATCCAGCCATAGCCCATCCCGAAAAATTCCGTCCCGACCAATAGGTCAACCCCGAACTCGGGATCGAACACTACTGGCGACCCCCTCAATTGAGATTTGCACCCTCTGCGCACCTCCTCCAAACCAGGCCTTTTTTGCTCAAAATGACGTTTTTTGAACAAAAATTGCTCAAAATTGCATTTTTTTTTTGTCCTAAAAATGCGTTTCTTGAGCAAAAATGGGAATTTTGATGATTTTTAGCCAAAAAATGGTCTTTTTTGCGATATTTCGGTAAAATCTCTTCTTTAAACCCCCAAGAAAAAACATAAGCTACTAGGGGGGGGGAGCAAAATTTTCAGAAATTTGTCCAAAAGTTTCAGACCAGGTGGACAAAAGTTTCGGAATATCGAATCGATGTTTTTTAGCTTCTATACTTGTTTAGGCATTAGACAACCGTTTTGGAAACATTTGAAATTCTGAAACTTTTGGCCACCCCCCCCCCTAGTACATAAGCCCAAAACCTACCAAAGAATAGATTTTTTGTATGCCCATTACAAATTAAGCAAATTGTTGGTCGTTGTAAATTGCGGTTGTTCTTCATAATATTCAAACTTGTAAAAAATTGCAAAATTTGGCTCAAAAACAATTGAAAAAAGTATCTGAAATCATCAATAGTGCCAGAAATTTGGTGTTTGATTAGCTGTTTGAATAAAAAATTATTAATAAAAGGAGTATTTTGGTAATTATTCAAATTTTTCTTTCAACAAACGATGAATATAAAATAATAATATAAAAATTATTAGATCACAGATAGAAGCAATATAATACAGAAAATTTTCGAATCAACAGTGATTAATATTCGTGTTCATGATGCATAATTTTTACAAAGCTCGTTCAACAAACGTCTCCGTAGTCAAACAAAAAACGGATCCACCTGTTAAAAAGTGCAAGCAAACAGTGCTAATCAAGTGTATGTGATCTTATATTTTAAATAGATCACAGACGTTTCCCGGATAAATATAAGCATGTGAAAATTTTTATTGGAAACAAACTCTGGTCTCACGATTAGGTTGAGGATGTACTTCACGATTTTTTTCTTTGTAATTTTACTCATTCCCAAAGGACATGCCCAAACTTGTGTCCCGTTCAACATTGCAAACTATGTTACAAATCGTCTCCTTCAAACCTATCGAAGCTCATCATTTTATCCATTGTTAAGTCCGGCGCAACAGCAACAATTGGAAAGTATAGTTCGGAATCCTAGCATTTCCAGAACGGTTGAAAATCAGCAACTTGGTCAAATTGCCACTACTTTGACTGGTTCAACACAGGTAAAATACAAAAAATTTTCTAGAAATTCAATATTTTCAGACTGCGTTTACTAGTTGGTTTGCACAATTTGGACAACTTTTCCAAGATTTTGGGCAATATCTTCAAAATTTTCAATGCAGTAGTGCCGCTCAATCGTATTGTAACCAAATTAAAGTATTTTTTTATAACCAAATCTCTTATTTTGTCCATGCTAACACCATTTCTTCAACTTTTTGCACCCATGGGCAGGGCCGTAGCGAGCATAGGTGAAAGGGGGATGTCAAATTTACCCACGCGCTGTGAGGACCAAAAAGGTGGGGGTAAATTTGGACCCCCATAAAATAACAAAACCCCCAGATCATTCTTTATTTAGCAAGCTATCGGAAACCAAAATCTAAGCAACCAACAAGAAGAACAACAAATCACATCGATCATCAATTCTGTATCTCCTTCTCTCCAATCCCAACTTCAAAGTTTCGTGCGTCAACTAGATTATTGGTTTGTTGGCCAACTTTGCCAACGTGGTCTAGCCCCAAATGATCCAATCGCAGCGGTGTGTAATTTCTGTATTAATGGATGTAACACGAATACTGGAAGTTCAGGTTGCATTGATAACAATAGCAAGTATGAATAGAACTTGGATTGACCAACGAGTTGAAATGTTTTTTTTAGTTGTGCAAATTGGGCTACAAATGGATTTTGCACTAGTACGTTTTATACAACGGCTGAAAAAGCTCAATATTGTCCAAAAACTTGCAATTTGTGCACTGTTGGCTGAAGAAATTTTCACATTCTCTCTTATCGAAACAAGTTTACCCATTGTCTTCAAGTTGTTTATATACTTTTATTAAAAATTTGACCAACTAAACACTTTATATAAATAAATTTGTGTACAACCACTTATCAAATTTTGTCTAATCAATTTTCTTTGTATTATCTTGGTGTCATTTTCGTAGAACTAGATCTCCTGCATTGCTTGCGTCAGATTTTCGTGTCGCACTAAGGCCCGCCACTAGCTGTCGTAATGACGCAAGCAGCCAGAAAAAGCTGACGCAAGCTGTCGTAATGATCGTTGTAATATCGACCTTCCCGTCGATGTAGTTTCATTAGTACTAGTAAAAAATAATGCTTATGGGTAGAATGCTTGCTTGCGTCAGTCATAATGAAAAAATATTTTCAGGAAAGTCGTTGTAATGACACTTTTTTGCTAGTGTCATTACGACAGAATTACGACATTACAACGTTACAACATTACAGCATTATAATGGAGCCGTTGTAATGTGGCATCGTAATTTCAAGTTTTATCATTTTTTTGTACGAATTTCATTTAATTTTCCTTTATTCTTTCTTTACGACTGATGCAAGCTTTATTCTTTCTTTAAATGGGTTCGATTTTTTGCTGTTTTTCATGTTTTTAATGCCCATTTAAAGAAAGAATAAAAGATTAGATTAACTTATGGTGATGGTGTAGTGGTTGGTGCTTTCGGCTAGCAGCAGAAGGCCAAGGGCTTGTGCGTCATTTTGTTTTTGTCTCAATTTTTAACTATCAACTTCAAAGTCAAATATCTCGCCACTGTTATATAAATAATTTTTCTATATGGTTTTTTGTATGTGTTAGAGGGACTAAAGCTCTGTATTTTCATATAAAAAAATTTGCGACCATTTGGGACAAAAGAATTTTTCGTAAAAATGACCCTATTGGGGGTAATTTGATGCGAGAAATCGATTGCGCGCACTCCCGAAGCGTAAAAACGTTATCATGACCAAGTTTTCGTGAAAATTTGCCTATTTTTTCGCTTTTTTCCACGTTTTTCGTCGATAAAGGGCGAAAAAATAGGCAATTTTTCACGAAAACTTGGTCAATATGGGATTTTTACGCTTCGGGAGTGCGCGCAATCGATTTCTCGCATCAAATTACCCCCAATATGGTCATTTTTATGAAAAAACTGTCTCCCAAATGGTCGCAAAATACACCCGTCTTTAAAATATATAAAATCGGAAATTTTTTAAGTCCGGATTTTTTATATATTAAAATAAAACTCGTATTTATACATAGTTTTTAACAATACTCAATGGAAAAAAGATTTTAATAAAATTAATACGAAATTACAACTTACATTACGACGGAAATTACGACAGTACGACAATTTTATTACGACGCCGTCGTAATGTTTGTTGTACGACGCTAGCAAAAAAGTGTCATTACGACGGCTTTCCCGACAATATTTTTTTATTACGACTGACGCAAGCAAGCATTATACCCATAAGCATTATTTTTTACTAGTCGTAATGAAACCATATCGTCGGGAAGGTTGATATTACAACGGCATTACGACAGCTTGCGACCTCGTTGTAATTCTGCTTGCGTCATTACGACGGCTAGCGTCAGCTAGTGACGGGCCTCATGGACCCAAAATTGAGGAGGAACCTCATCGGGTCCCCATATGATAACATTATCACGTGATGTGATAACGTTATCATGTGATACAGGGGGGGGGACAAAAGTCCATGCCTAAGGGGCAAAAGTCCTCGCCAAAGGGGCAAAAGTTCTTGCCAAAGAAAAATTGATTGTTATAGCGCTAGCTAGCTACGCAAGGACTTTTACCCCCTCCTCCCCTTGTAAGTAATAACGTTATCACTGTTATCAAAATGCGTTATCTTATGACTTATCACACCCTTTTATCATTATCATTTTGGACATCACTATTCATAATAGCTTTGAACATTTTTTAGAATGCAAAACTGAAGACTAAACTGTTACAAGCTCACAATTCGGCTGCTCTGTGGTCATCTCTGATTATTGCACAAGACCGAATATACACACTAGACTACATAACTAACATCGTTCGGATATTCGATTTGCCGCCTATAAATTGGTCAGAAATTTGGAATGAATGATCTTCTTTGTTTCTTTTTAAGAATGTTTTCTCCAAATTTTTTGTTTTACAATATTTTTAACTACCTGATGTTTATATTATAAAATTAGCATACATGGGCAAGGGGGGGGGGGTAGGTCGAAGACCCAAATGCGATACGTTTGTCGACCAAAAAAACGTAAAAAAAAGATGCCGAACGGATAATCCATTTTCGAAACAACATGAGAGGGACCAAGGCAAATTTTTGAAAATTTTCGGATAGGCCCCCCATAAAAAATCTCTAGCTACTTCACTGCCTGTGATAAAGGTCATTTATTTGCCTTTTGCAACCATATGCAAACATTAGCTCCAGTGTTGTTTCCTAATCCAAAGGTGCCGAACGGATAATCCATTTTTTAGTTTATTTAAGTTGTTTTTTCGGACGGATGGGATTCACCTATAAAAAGTGGACACATAGCTCACGTATTTTCATATGGAATTTCGAATTTTTGACTCTCAAAATGATTTTTTCCGGCAAAGTAATGTTCTAATAATAATAATAATAATAATAAAGATTTATTTGTCACATCATAAGCATGGTAATATAAGACAAAACAGTGTAATTTAAAGTACAATAAGAGACATGAAATTATTAAAACAACACAAAAATATCACAATTCTAGATTCTCAATTTCGGTTTTCCAACTATTTTGGTATTGATTAGGAGGTTGTAAACAACATGGCCTTTTACGGCATTCTTAAATCGGATGGGGTCGGCTATCGTGGCAACATCAGCTGGCAGGTTGTTCCAGATCTTCTTTGCGGTATTGAGGGAGCTGCTTGTGACTTCTAGTGTAGAGGCTGGTATGATAAGCTCCAATTCATGACTAGTTCTTTTTGTACATCTTCGTTAAGGTCTTTGCACAGCATGAAATGTAGCTCTCATATAGCTCGACATTTTTGCAAACGATACCATGTCAAAATTCCTCAACCATAAAAAGATATTCCGTCTCGACGTCGAGACAAATTAGTGGAGGCCCTAAGGAAAGACCGGTAAGGATCGACCGTAAGAGATGACCTAGTGCCCTTTGTAGTCATCATTTTCCCGAGACATTTTAGTCAAAAATTCGAAATTCCGTGCAAACAATCCCTCTACGATGTCTGCTTTTGAACGTTGTGAAGTGAATCTGGTTCTATTGCCTTTTTCATAGGAATATTTTCGTATCAGATCCATTTTTAAAGCAAAAATGAGAAAATTTTGTGAAAGGTTTCTGCATAAACATGTCATTTTCGTTAATATATTAAGAAGAAAATTTGTTTGGCATTATTTGACTTCTCTTATGAAAGAAGGATCATTGAATCTTTTTTCTTTTTGGTCCGCACATCCACCAAAACATTCACCATCCCGAAAAAGTCTTTTAACACTCACCTGATTTTCAATAAAATCGTGTTTATTGAAACGATTGGAAGAATATTATTAAAAAAATTATTGGTAGCACCTCAGAAAGTCTGGGGTGAAATTCATAGCAGGATCTCCGGACATCAATTTTTGACGAAAATCAATTTTTTAACGCCCTAAACGAATTTTCCGGAAAAAGTGATGTTCTACAAAGTTGTTCCCCGTAAAATTTCGAACAACTTTGTAGAACATCACTTCCAAAAAATTCATTTAGGGGGCTAAAAATTGATTTTTGTCAAAAATTGACGTCCGGAGATCCTGCTATGAATTTCACCCCTTCTTTAACTCCGGAATACTTTGATGTGGCCTTGACAGTTTTCTACACAGAATTTTACGCTGAACACGTTGGAGCCAAAATAAAATTTAAAATAGGGAGGCCGCCCCCCCCCCCACACCACCTCATCATACCTTAACACCGACCCCCCCCCCAATTTTGGAAATGATGCGCGGTGTTGGTCCTAAAAAATTTTTTATCTTGGTCCCCGATTACGTTTTTTCAAAATTTTGGAAAAAAAAATATAAGGGGAACCAAGACATTTTTTCGAATTTTTTAATAATAAAAAATTAAAAAATCACTTTTATTTAGAAGGGGGGGGGCAAAAGTCCTCGCCAAGAAGGCAAAAGTTCTCGCCAAGGATTGTTATAGCGCTATAACAATCAATTTTTCCTTGGCGAAGACTTTTGCCCCTTATGCGAGGACTTTCGCTCCCCTTGTATGAAGCTTTTCAAATAAAAGTTTAGAAAATTTCAATCGATTTTTATTTGAAGAAATCACATTTTTCGATTTTTTCCAGTCAATTTTTACTTTCACAAAAATTGAACAAATTTTCATATGACAAAACCGTTGATGATTTTTATAAAATTTATTATCTTCCCTTTTAGATTTATAGAAATGAGCTATTCAAAAGAACTGGTAACTGATTTATCTCAATTTTTAAATGTAACATCGCGATCAGATGTTCGAACTTTGGCATTACAGCATGTTTGT
>JAQGBS010003331.1:0-11679 GCA_034698545.1 Acrobeloides obliquus
GAAGGAACGTTATTGCGAGTTCTGTTTCAACAACGAACGTGTTCAGGTGGGCGTGTTATTATCTTGAAGAATGATTTATGCAAATTTTGAATGGATGTTGTTTTCACATGTACTTTTAGATGGAACGCATGGGCATTCATATTAAGCCGTCGGAGCCGGGAAAGTGGCATACACACGTTTGTAAGGATGCTCAAGGCAACGTTGTGTGTCCGGTTCTTTATAAGTTCAATTGCAAGGTGCGATTTGGAATGCTCGGCAATCGATTTTTGAGCTAAAAATTGCCAAGATTTTTATTTTTTGCTCAGAAATTGACTCCAAAATTCTATATTTTAATTTATATATTTTTCAGTATTGCGGTGCAGCCGGATCGAAGGCACACACTCGTCGTTATTGCCCAATATATCAACAGAAAATGCTGGCCGAGTCCGACAAGCCGACGTTGATTCCCAATCATCAAGGACTGATCGCGAAAGCTGCACAAATACCGGAAGAAGCGCTATCGGAGCTGGAAAACTTGACTAAGTCGCTTCGCAACTTGAAGAACATTATGGGCGAAAATTTTACCGGCTTTTAATTTCAATGATGATTCAATTTCTATAATTTTATTGTACATAGGTTCTTTAAGGTTATCATTATTTCTATATTGTTCTTGTTGTTTTTCAATTGATTTTTCCAAATATTCTGTTTAATTCAATTAGAGATCGGAAATTTTGATCATCAAAATCGATCAAAACTGCATGTTTTACTCTATTAAGATCGAAAACTTGCCTGCATTTTGAGGCCCCCTTCAAGCCTTCCTACAATTAGATCCCCCAATTTTGATCTTTTTCCAAGTCTATACCCTCAGCTTTGATCAAATTTTAATCTTTTTTTTTCAAAAAAGATCAAAATTTGATCAAATCTGGGGATATAGACTTGAAAAAAGATCAAAATTGGGGGGTCTACTTGTAGATCTAAGGGGGTCTCATCGAAATGCAAGCGAGTTTTCGATCGTAATAGAGTAAAAACATGCAGTTTTGATCGATTTTGATGAGTAAAATTTTCGATCTCCAAATTCAATGTTCTCTTTCTATTTATATTGTACAGTCAAATAAAAGGGCATTGTACTACAGTGGCGTAGCCAGACCCCCATGAATGGAGGAATCATCAAAAATCATAAGGGATGTAATTTTTTCGTTTTTCGGCCGGCAAAAACAAGGGGATCATTAGGAAAATTATTGTTTTTCCAGGTTTGGGGGAGCCACCCCGCCCCTAGCTACGCCACTGGTTTTGTATATAAAATGATGTATAAATTTTGTTGCATTAATAAATTGATACTTTCTTGTTATGATGATGATATAAAAAAGGTTTTTTGCCCTATCTTATTTTTATGTAGGAACCGTCATGGGTCAATAAGGGGGTCGTCAACTCACTTTTAGGATGTGTCTGGACACCATATTTGTGTTTTATTACAATAAATGCAGTTTGATACATTACTAAACGTATTGCCCCAAAGGTCTAATTTGCGGAAAACTAATTTTTTACTATTATTAAAAGAGACCGGGCAAAAACTGGTTGTTTTTTTATGCGCATTCTATCGGAAGAAAAAATCGCGTCGGATTTCGAAATTTCCACTTTTTTCAACCTTATTGTCATATACCCCTTTTTTCGAGGCCAAAAGTATTGCCCCAAACTTTATTTTCGACTTTGTGGTCGATGTTTTCTTGAAATTTTTCATACAAACTATTTTTTAAAGAATATTAGCTATGCCTAAAACTAAAGAAATTGATCGGCGCATAAAATTGATTGTTGAAGCCAAGAATGCTGGAAGAACTGACCGTGACATGGCTGGGGCAATTTCATGTGGATCACAGAACCGTAGCTCGAATCTATAAGTGTTGGGTTGCAGAAAATGCGGTGGAAAAGCGTTCACGAAGTGGCATGCCTCGAAAAATTACAATTCGCCAAGAAAGAGACGTCGTTCGATATGTGAAGGGGTGGAATATAAGCCATTTTGACCCCCTCAAAGTGACCCAAAAAATTTTGCTGCCAAATTATTTTGCGTTTTTCAGTCATAACTCATCGAGACGAATCGAAAAAAGTCGATTTTGTTGAAATCCGAGAAGTGTACGTATTCTTTATTTATACCAGTTTTTTCTGTGCCCAATAGAAACCTTCTTTTTGAGGTATCGATTTTGTTAGCATTTCTGAGTCACATTCCGGTTTTTAAATTGCATCATCTACTACAGATTCAGATGCAGCTCGATGAGAGGATCATTTAAAAAAAGGAATTTCCAAAAAGACGCGTTTTTGACCAAGTTATGGCTTATATTCCACCAAAAAGAGGGCTCATTTGATTTTCTTGCTAATCATAACTCCGCGAAAACCTGTTAGAATCGGATAATTTTTTTACAAACAAAATGACAAAGCGTGCCCTAAACGATGTGTGGTCGATCATACAAATCGGATGTCTCTATCGAAAGTCATGGGTAATACAAATGTAGGAGCCTCCTATCTGACACCCTGTATTTGTAATATCTCAACTACCCAACATGCCTACATACGATTTTCCTTGATCAAACTCTAATAGAATTATTTCAAACTAAAATAACTATATTCCCGTAAGCGCCCGATTAATTGGCTATGACACGTTTTAACGCGTATTTGATCTTATACATTTCTTTTCTTCAGAAATAATGTATTTTCTATGAGTAGGATACTTTTTGTGTTTTAAGTATGGGGCAAGTGCCCACTTCCGTTCTTGAAAAAAATAAATATTTTTCCTAGAAGTCCCCTTTTAACACTTAAAAATTTCTCATAGAAGAAAAAATCAAATCAAGTTGGCCAAAAGTTGGCTTTTAACTTTACTTAAAAATGACCACCAAATTTTTTCGTTTTTGCTTTACCTCAAGTTTTTTTCGGCAAAAAAATTTTTGCGCCTATTGGCGCGAGAAAGCAAGGGGGACCAAGGTGATTTTTGAAAATTTTTTGACAAATCGAAAAAAATCATAAGGGTGTTCTCCCTTATGTTTCCCCTCAAAAATTTCGAAAAAACATAAGGGGGAACCAAGGCAAATTTTTGAAAATTTTCTGGTAGGGCCCCTTCCATAAAAAATTTCTGGCTACGTCACTGTTCGGAGCGCAAATATCAGGTGTGAATATGTGAGGGCGCAAAAGTCCCCCACCCTTTCAGATACCAGCCCATTGTTATAACTTGCTATTTTCTGCAAAAAGCACCAACATCATTCGAACTCCAAGACCTCATTTGTATGGTCTTGTATGAAATTTTCACAATTCAATGTATGAGATCAGTGCATGTAAATGAAATGTATAAGAATCAGGTACGCCTTAAAATTCGTCATAATCAATTAATCGAGAGCTTACGGAAATATAGTTATTTTAGTTTGAAATAATTCTATTAGAGTAATTTGATCAAGGAAAATCGTATGTAGACATGTTGGATAGTTATAATTTCAAATACAGTCGATTTAGTGCCCCCTCGATTTAGCGCTCCCCCTTTTATTTTCATAATACAAACTACAAAATTGTGTTGCAGTGGCGAAGTCATCAGCCATTACAACACAATGGAGTCGAGTTCGACTCCCAGCTCAGGCAAAAAGTTTTTAAAATATTTTAAAATATAAAGCCTTTTAAAATTTTTTGTAGTTTGTATGATGAAATCTTAAATTACGATCCAGTGAAACCTCGATTTAGCGCTCCCCCGGAAACGGGCGCTAAATCGAGGTTTCACTGTACAGGGTGTGAGATAGGAGGCTCCCACATTTGTATTACCCATAACTATTGATAAAGACATCCGATTTGTATGATTGATCACACATTGTGTTTTCAGCACTAAAATGATTTTCAGTACTAAAATTTACTTTATCAAAAAAATTCAAATTTTGTCTGTTTTTCAAAGAAAACTGCCTATTGAAACGCTTTTTCATGAAAATTTCGGATTTTGCCTGATTTTCAATGAAAACTCATTATTGATGCGATTTATCAAGAAATTTTTTTACTTTTATCTGATTTCCAATTAAAAGGTTTATTTTGAAAGTTGTATGATAATTTTGGAATTTGCAAATTTTTAAAAAATTACATGGAACTTTTCTCAAAATATTAGGTTGTCTACTAAGTTTTGCGCCCCCCCCCTTCAACAATTTTATTTTTTCAGCTTTTGTAAATTTTTTTGCTATTATCCTTTTTCGAATATATTGTGACGTGTGACGAAAAGTGGATCCCTTTTGTGAACGAGAAACGCCACAATGAGTGGAGATCTCCCGGCCAGACCCCAAAACGCGACTTTCGGCAAAAGAAGGCATTGTTATGCGTATGGTGGGACAGGCGAGGGCCAATCTTTTGGGAGCTTCTGGAAAATGGCAAAACGATCAAGTCCTGAAAATATTGCGAGCAATTGGAAAAAGTCCGCCAATGTCTTCGAAACCGCCGCGTTACCGTGGAGTTCCTTCAAGACAACGCAAGACCTCATGTTTCAAGAGAAGCCCTCTAGAAGATTAAAGACATGGGAGCGTGTCGAACACCCACCATACAGCCCGGACATTTCTCCAAGTGACTACTACCTCTTCCGCTCTCTGGAACATTGGCTGCGAAGGAAAAAGTTTCGAACCATCGAAGAAATGCGCCAAAGTGTTACGGAATTCTTTGAGTCTAAGACCCGAGAATGGTACCGCCGTGGGATCTACCAACTTGAAGATCAATGGCAGAAAGTGATTGAAAATAATGGAGAATATTTTGATTATTAGTTTTTGTTCTTGTTTTGTTCAATAAAATTTGTTCTTGAGAGGGGGCGCAAAACTTAGTAGACAACCTAATATATAAGTAATTAACCCAAGATGAGACTATTGCGATAATTGACAGGAATCATGTAATCGTCCTCTATAATTTTTTCACAAATTAAAATTTTAAAAATTGGCTTTACCTTAGTCTCTTGATTATAATTATCAAAATATAGAGGGTCCACACAAACGCTCCAAGTCGCAGCAACTCTAGGAATTTAAATACAGAAGTGATCAACTTTACGTCTAAACTAGTGGATTGGAATTGGCAACTTCCGTTCAAGTGGCCTTGTAGTATGTGGGAGTATTCCGGCCCGGTTTGTCAGAGGTCACGGGTTCGATCAAGAAATGCCTTGATCACGAAATTTTTTGCCAAATATGGCTCAGATCATATGTAATATGATGAGCACCTAAAGCAAGACTTGTAGATTATATGCACTATGATCTAGCTTGGCAACTCGTATACAGTGAGGCACAGATACAGAAATCCCCCTTGGATTATGGCACATCCATGCCAAGTGCAAAAGTGTTAATTCAAGCGTAAATGCAAGTTTATGCGCAAGTGCATGTGCACATGCAAGTGTAATACGGGGCAAGACAAGTGCAGATGCGAATGCAAGTGCAAGCGATGGTGTATATGCAAGCAGACCTTAACCAAGGCCTCTAAAATTTTGGTCCGTTGCTCGGTCGACCCAAATTTTTTTCTCTCTTATGATCGTTTTTCGCGGAAACGCAAAAAATCGGGTCAAAATGGACAATCTTTATCAAAGACTATGAAAATAAGTCATACAAAGTTTCAAACTTTAAGGTTTTTATGCGAAATTTTTTCAAGAGGCTTGCCAAAGTTAATATAGCATCTTGTAGCGCTGGCTTCCAGCTTTTCAACGAGCGGTTAATCATTCTCTGGCGATTTCTCTACGCAGAGATATGACCAAAAAACCGAAGGGGTCTCGAAATTCGCATATGATCACTTTCGGACACATTTTTTGGATCTCTTGGAAATTTTTTTTCGAAAATTTTTTTGCGGATTCGTGTTCAGCACAGTTGAAAATACTATTTGACGCCATTGTGCTAATCGAACCTTCGGGGATAAACACAATTGAAATTAAAGTGTAAGTGTGCAAATGCATGTTATGTGCAAGTTGCGATGCAAATGCAGGTACAAATGTGAGTGTACAGTACCGGAAAAAGTTTTGATTGTCCATGTAAAAAATTCAATTTAAACATTTATTTCATGTATTTATTCCAAAAAACAATAAGATAAAACTCCAGAACAACAAAAAACATACAGTACCGGAAAAAAGTTTGGAATATTACTAAAAAAAGTAATAAAATTCAAAGTTTATTCCTTAAAACCAATAAATATACACCAGAAAAACAAAAAAAAAACAAATAGAGATGACCTAATATTTAGTCGGGTAGCCCTTCGATTTGATGACAGCCTTCATTCTTCGAGGCATTGACTCACAAGACCTCTGAGAGTGTCCACGGGAATGCGGTTCCATTCTTCTTGTAGGGCGCGGAGCAGCTTGGTCTTGTTGCTGAATTTTCTTCTTGCTACTCGGCGCTTCAAGACCTCCCAAAGATGCTCGAATGGGTTGAGGTCGTGGCTTTGGCTGGGCCATTTCATGACTGGGATGTTGACTCTAGGGTGTCTGAACCAGCGCTTCATGAGCTTAGAAGTGTGCTGTGGATCATTGTCCTGCTAGAACTCGTCGAACAGGGTCCGGTTTTGCTTCCAATACGGCAAAAAAATCAACATAAAAAAATAAAAATCGGGTAAAAATTGCGCATATAAGAGTGAGTTTTCCAATTTTTTGCATAAAAAATTGATGAAAATAGGGAATATTCCAAACTTTTTTCTGGTACTGTAATAATAACATTTAATATTTAGTCGGATAGCCTTTCGCCTTGATTATAGCTTTCATTCTTCGCGGTATGGACTCCACAAGCCCTTTGAGGGTGTCTACCGGGATGCGGTTCCATTCTTTTTGTAAAAGCTTGTTTTTGTTGCTGAACTTCCTCCCACTGACGTGGCGCTTCAGTATCTCCCAAAGATGCTCGATCGGGTTGAGGTCTTGTCGTACCAAGAGTCGAGCTTGTCCGGGTGTGGTTTTTCTTGGTCTTCCTGATTTTTTCATAAGCTTTACCTTATGAGTCTCTTTCCACAACCTCCAAATCCGGTTTACAGTCGCCGTACTACAATGGTATCTTTCGGCAATATCTTTGTCCATTTCCCCTCTTTGCTTAGCCTCGACAATAAGTTTTCTTAATTCTTCTGATTTATACTTTCCTGGCATTTTTTTAACTATAAAAAGGCAAAATATATGTCAACTAGAAGCAATAAATAAACAAAATTTGTAATAAAAGTGATTAAAATTTTGAAAAATACAAGTTTTTTCATAGGTAATCAAGACTTTTTTCCGGTACTGTAAGTGTAATGCAGGGGCAAGAACAGTTGTTCACAAAATTTCCATAAATCTTACTTTTTTTTCTTTTTTTCAATTTTGTTTGGCATTATAAATGCTATAAATAGTAAATCTACCGTTTAGTAGTAATAAAAAAATTTATGTTATTTTTCTTTATGTGTTATGTTTTTGAAAATTTAATTCTTGTTTCAATGTAGATTAGCACTTTAATCTTGTTGTAAAAAATTAGACTTTTTGAGTAGTAATAGGATTGTAACGAGGTAATTTTTTTGTTGCATCAATCAGATTAAAAAGTAAAAGTTGTAATAAGGTTTCATATTAATTTCAAATAATGCTTTGGTTTGGTTTCAGTTAAATTAGTAATTATAGTTTGTTGGTGTTACCTACCTACTAGTTTTCGTTACTTACTTGTATTCTTTTAATTGCGCGTTATTGAATAGACAGGCGCTAAATGGAACTAAAAACACTGTTATTCAACGGATATGGTCAATGTTTAGCTTAAGTACGAAAATTTATAATTCGTGATCATTTTTTGTTCATTTACATAAATTTAAATCAGGGTTTCCTTTTCGGCGTTTCGTTATCAACAATGATCAAAACCTAGACATATTAGGGGTTTTCTTATGCGAGTAATGACGATAATGCTAAATTTTTGGTTTTTTTAAAATATTATTTTTTAATTTGGCTAAATTTAGATTCGAAAATATTTTTTTATAACATGTTTTACTTTTTTTTAACATAAGGGATTGTTCACATATCACGTGATCAAGTCGAGGGGGTGGGGTGGAGGAGGGGTTGAATAAAATTTTGATTTCCATTTTATTCGTGTATGCATTCTACTAAGAAAGAGAAAAAGTTCTTTCTTTGACTACGACATTTTATATGATTTCCAAAAATAGGCTCTAGGACTTTTCACAACGGATTTTTCACAACGATTTGAATTGGTTTGTATATTGACACGAAAACTCGATTTTTGTAAAAATGTGTCCAAATCAATGTAATTAGCGTGCAAAACTTTGGGCACATTTTTACAAAAATCGAGTTTTCGTGTCAATATAAAAACCAATTCAAACTAATCTAAGGCTATTTCATCGTTGTGAAAAGCCCGCCCTTGAAAAGTTTTTATTGTTGTGAAAAGTCCGTTGTAAAAAGTCCGTTGTGAAAAGTCCTAGAGCCCAAAAATAAGTTCGGAAATGATGTTACAAGATTTCGATGTTACAAAAAATACTCAATGTTACAATCAAAAATATGTTTAAAAAAGTAAAACATGTTACACGAAAAAATATCGTTGATTTAGATTTGTATTTGTTTACCTAGTTGATATTTTTCTGGTCTATTTGGAAGTATAAAAGAGGATTTATGACCCATTGTATTTCCAGTGGCTAATTATTGTTGATTGCTGGGTAAAAAAGGAAATTGTTATAGAATTCGAAGATATTTACTCCATTTGAATTTGGCACATAATTTGTTTTATTTAATAATCCAAGATGAAGATGAGCGATCTCACCTTGAATGGATCTCCGTCTGGAAATTGGACGGAGATTCAATGCGAATGGTTCGATGAAGTCTATGAAATTCAGGTAATTTGGCAATTTTTTGATAATCATTTTTTCATAGTCTAGTGATAAGGTTGTAGTGCGCAACACAGGACTTGTCAGTCGAGGAAAAATTGAAGCAACCATTCCAAGGGGGTTGGTGGCCTAATGGTGGACCGAGCTGAAACTGCTGGGTTTTTGTCATGGGCTTGACGTATACGTTTTTGCGTGCTCTCGGCACAATGTTTTAGCTAGTATCAAGTTTCCTAAGCCCTAATCCTAGTTTGTAAGGTAATCTGCGCTATCAGTTAGCCTCAGTGCAACTGCATTCATGGTATGTTAGCGTATATACCATGCGGAGTCATCGTATGATGTGCTATACCACTTAAAAATAGTGTATGGGTCAGACTTATATTTTCCATATTCTTGGTAAAAATCATGAATTTAGAACAACTTCTTTTGGGGACACCTTGGTGCTGGCAACATTTTAATATTGTATGCCTTAGTATGTACTTTCGGAGCCCTGGCCAACTTCTTTGTTATACTATGCTTCTTGCGAACACCACGTTTAAGAAATTTAAGAAACTATTTTATTGTGAATTTGGCAGTTTCCGATTTGTTATTGTGTCTTATAACCGCGCCTTCCACAGTCTATTTAACACTAAATCTGTTTTGGCCTTTTGGTGATCTAGCTTGTCAAGCGGTAAGTTCTAAATTGTCGAATTCCAAAATTCAAGTTGTAGACTGCTTCATTACAAGCAGTGAACATGTTCGTTTCGTGCCTTACTTTAGTATTAATAGCGATGGATAGGTTTTTACTAACTCTATGCGCAATTCAATGGTAAATTCTAAAATTTTTATGTAGTGTAATCTGAAATTTGTCTAGGAAACTCGCTGCAAAAGCTCCTTTTGCCTGTTATTCAATTGTATGGTTAATGTCAATTTTGGTAGCCACGCCGTATTTCTTTGCAGTTTCTGCTGTTGATGTAAAATTTGCCCCCTGGGATGCTCCTTACACCGAGCTCATGGTAAACAATTTTAAATTTTTTAAAACAAAAATCAAATTTTCAGCTCAATCTCTGCCATATCGTTCGTCCACAAATGTGTCTTGAAAAATCGGGTGATTTACTGCCATTTTCCAGAAAAGCGTACACGTTGACCGTCCTTGCGATACAATATATTCTTCCATTGACCGCCTTGGGTGTTGCATATTCACAAATTGGCTCCACTATTAGGAAGAGTAATAAATTTTCGACTTCGACTACTCTGGATAAACGGAGGAGAAGCTATTTGAACCAAAGGAATAGGTTTGATTGGGTTTTGATTTGATCTCGGTGAAATGTGGTGTGTTTTAGAAAGACAATGTTGCTATTGTTACTGTTGGTGATAGTTTATGCCATTGCATGGTTGCCTATAAATGCGTATAACGTTTTGAACGTGCTCGATTTGATCCAATTCTCGCAATTTAAGTAAGATTGTTTGATTTTTACCCAAAACCTAGTGTTTAAAAACATAGTCCGTGATCATGTTTGATTACAGAGGGGGTAGGGGTCTAAAAATGTTTAAAATTTGATCACGTGATATGTGAATGAGATATTTTAAAACAATTTCTAATTTTTAGATACATATTCTGCCACTTAATTGGTATGACATCCGCGTGTGTGAATCCCATAATGTATGCACTGATCAATGACAGTTTCCGAAATGCATTTTTGAGCATGCTACGACCTCTGTTTGGACCCTGTACTAAATACATTGCCGTTTCTCCACGACAACACACGACGTATTCATATTCATACATAAATGGAAATGGGACCAAAAAGGTGTGATTTTAATCATGGTATAACATAAAACACCGAATTTTTAGGGAGAATCTCCACATAAGAAGCTAATTCACGATACTAGTAAAGAGGCTCAACGAACTCCACTAATAACTCCGACACCTGTCACAAAAAGCCCAACTCGAGAGGAAGTGTCAAAATCCGAAGAACAAAATTCTGTTACAATCTAATGATATTTATTATCTATATTTTTTGCAAATTACCGTATTTCCTCTAAAATAACCCCCCTTTCGAGGGTGGTTGAAAAAAACCCCTTCCCTCCAGCGTCTTTTTGCAATTTTTCGGGGTTAAGCAAAACGGGGGCTTAAGAAAAAGGGGTTAAGCAAAACGGGGGTTAGGCAAAACAGGGGTTACAAAAAAGGGGATTAAGCAAAACATAAAAATTTCAATGTTGTCTGGATCGTTGTCGAACTTATCAAAATAAAAAATTTTAATGTTGGAGGGTTTGGGGTAAAATAACTCTATCCCAGGAGTGTCATTTTTCTTTATTTTTAAAAATTTTTTTCATGAAAAATATCCACATGTTGCCATTTTTCATCCAAAATGCAATTTTTTAACAAAAAATGTCTATTTTTTACAATTTTTTGTCAAAATTTTAGGCAATTTTTCGTCAATTTTTGACATGTAAAAATTTTTTTTGGAGGATTGAAAAAAATAACCCCCTCCCTTTCGAGGCGGGTTGAAAAAATAACTCCGGGGGTTATTTTAGAGGAAATACGGTATGTTGTATGCTAATCATTTTCTATATAATAAAGTATGCTCCTTCTTCTTGGATTACCTTCGCCCAGCGTGTAAACAAACTATAGATGCCTCTATCATAGAAAATTATGGGATTCGAGTCAAAATAGTTCGTAAGCCATACTTTGGCTTCATCATTGAAGCCACACATGTACAAGCTTATGTTTACGTAAGACATGTAGTAGTACCCGGCAAAAAATTTAAAAATATGTAGTTTGGCCGCCGCGAAGTGGTGGCCAAAAATATGTCGGTTGGCGTAGCGACGGCTAATACTACATAGCTCTTTTAAAACATGTTTTTTGATAGAATCGAACTTTGGTACGGACAGGAATTTTCGAACTCCCAATTTTGTTGAATCTTA
>JAQGBS010003332.1:0-11678 GCA_034698545.1 Acrobeloides obliquus
TATCGTCAAACGTAACCCATGTGATAACCATCTTATCAGGCGATCCTAAACTTGTTAAATTAAAATTTGTGCCAATAGCATAGGCATAAGAAGATGTGAATAAAAGGTATGGGTTCTAAAACATCGCCACTGGGAAGGGGTCGGACCATTTTCCCCGTATAGTCGGCGGGGAGAAGGATACTACAGGTATGTACTAGTGATGGAACGGAATCTCAAAATGGTAGAATACGGAACGGAATTCTAAAATTTTTATTCTGCGGAAACGGAATTGATATGCGGAATTGCCAGTTGAAATCATGAAAACTTGATGCGGAATTCATTTTTCACTAAAATGTCAAAAAACAGATATTTTTGGTGAAAAAAGATTTTTTTACGGAACGAAATTTCGATTCTGTTCCATCACTATACGTACCTCCTCCCACCTAGTTGATAGAAAGTCAGAAAAAATTAATGGCCCCTTATGTTTTGGCAGGACATAAAGTGATCCTTGTGTAAATGTGAAAGAAACTCTTATGTTTTTTGCTTGGTGTCAATTATATAACAGGGAGACCCATAGACCCAGCATTAGCTATGTTTTGACTCCTACCTCCATATGCCAAATGAACTTGTTCTGGCTGGCCATAAAAAGGTCCTTTATTCTGATCATTTGCATCAAACCAATGGGGTGTTCTATCGCTTTCCAAATGAAGTCTACGGAGCTCGACTTCATTTACAATTACAGTAAATAATAAAAATACAATAAAATTAAAATTTTTCATATCAGAAAAATTAACTGTCTCCCAGCTCAGCTGTTATCTTCTTTTAAAGAGTTATATAAAGGCAATACGTGCTGATAATAGACCAGTAAACTTTGAGATGTCCAAGACAAGTAATGCAAATGTAAGTCGGCGGAAGTCTAGTTCATGTGATATTCGTAAATATCGATGATAAAAGCGTGCTTGTCGGTGAAAATTGAGGAAAATTTGGAAACACAAGGTACACACGTGATTATCAACATTTCAAAATTGTATGTGTCTATCACATTGTATACATCTTTTTATACGTCTATCACAGCGCTTTCGAAAGTCTAACAACAATTAAGATTTTATGACTCTATAGGGCATTTCCCGACAATAGGAACAAAGTTCACCACCAATGGTGTAGGAGAAAATGGCGGAAAATTTATTTTGAAAAGTGAGGGTTCAATCCCCGAATATCGAAATTTTGGATCAAGTATAGATTAGGGGGGTCACCCACGAGGTCAAAAATCGAACTTTTTCAACATTTGAATTTTTTTACGAAAATGACTCCATAGGAGTTTTTTCATGCAGGGAGCACGAATCCGAGCGAATGCTGGCTTGAAAATGCATAGAAACTCGAAAAAAGTGCAAAAAATGTAAAAAAGTAAGAAACAGGAAGAATAAAAATGCAATTTTTCGAGTTTCTCCTTACTATGGTTTCCTAGGCGGGGAATCGATTGCGCGTAATTTTTATTCATAAAAAAATTTCCCTGATCTTGATTCTTCAGGGATTACAAAGTTTATATCATTTTAGGGGTATGCTCCTCGTAGGGGTAACTTCCAGTAGTCAAAACCAAAAAAATTCTCTCAGACTTGTGTTTTCCATGTTGAACCACCCCCCCCCCCAATACAAAATTTCATCCATTGTGGAGCACTTTTGAAAATTCGATTTTTTCGACCCCTTGGTCCCTGGGGTAAAAAACTCGAATTTTCAAAAAGTTCGTCAAAATGGCTAAAATTTTGTATTCGGGGGTTTTTCGACTTGCAGAACACGAATCTGAAGGAATTTTTCCCCGGGACCGCTCTTGGGTCCAACATAGGTCAAAATAGAAAAATAATGAAAAGCAAACTTTTTTCATATTACTTTAAGGGTTTTTATTTTAAAAACTTTTTTGATTAGATAAAAACAAAAATTAGAGGGATCGACGTTTTCCTTTCAAAATGAATTTTGCGCCACTTACTCATGCACCATGAGTAGTAATTTTTCTCACTTTTTCTCAAATGCATTTATTTATTGCACTATAATTTTTTTAATTAAAGGGGGTGACAATCATGGCTTAATTCAAGAAAAAATTTTTTAAAAAGATCATTTTTAGGGGTAAAATCATGTGAGAAATCGATTGCGCGCATCGCCAAAGCGTGAAAATGCTTCTCTGACAATTGAAAATTTTCGCTTCAAAAACACAATTTTTTTCCTGAATCAGGGCTAGAGAAGCATTTTCACGCTTCGGTGATGCACGCAATCAATTTCTTGCATGATTTTACCCCTAAAAATGATTTTTTTAGAAAAAATTTTTTTGAATTAAGCCATGATTGTCACCCCCTTTGAGTAAAAAATTTACACATACAATTTAATGATAAAAATAAATATTACAGTTATATAAAAATTACAAGTTATGAAAATTATGGAAATCTTAATTTTACCAATTTACCAAATAATTTTAAGATTTCTACAACTTTTGGAAAATAAAAAATTATAAACAAATGGAACATATTCTTACCATATTCAGGCCTGGATCATGTTAAGCCCGGATCTTAGCCCCATTGAGAGGCCAAGATATTTTTTAATTTTTTAAAATTGTCCTTCATTTCAATTGTTCAAAAATCGTTAAAAAATGTCTATTTTTGCCACAAAAAATATTATTTTTAAACCAAAAATACGTTTTTTAATACAAAAGGCCATTTTTCGCACAAAAAGTGACATTTAAAAAAATGAGTTATTGTAGCTTCCAAATCAGAAAAAAATTTTTTCCAAAAATACCCATTTTTTAAAAACCAACTATGTTACCCACTCATCTCCTACATCGTTCCGAGAGGTCTGACTACAACAATGTATCAGAAAATCATAGGTTTGATTTAAATTCGTTTAAAAAAGGTTGAAAAATTTGGATCCTTCCTGATCACATTTAAAGAAAATAAAACATAAAAAAGTAATCTTTTTTTCAGGTATCTAACTAGGATTTACAGAAGATGAGAATTTTGCGATTTTTTCGAAAAATTTCAAGTTTTTTCATTTTCATCAAAATAACTCTATATGGGGTTTTCTATGCAAGAAACCGATTGCGCGCATTCTTGAACCGCTACCTTGAATTATTTTCGCTTCAATACACATGCCCCTTTCCTAAATCATTCAGGGAATGTTTTCAAAGTTCGACGCGCAATTGATTCCTCGTATAGAAAAATCCCCTATAGGGTTATTGTGGTGAAAATTAAAAAATTTAAAATTTTTTAATCACCCTGTATTTTCGGAAGTATGGGTCTACTACCAAAATTTTTGAAATTTCACTGAAGGATTATTGTTTCAGAAAAAAATATTTAATTTTTTGGATTTCAAGGGGTCTATAGACACCCTCGCTACGTGCTTGATTGTGATGATTTTGAAGGAGATAGTTTTTGTCGTAAACTGTCGAATTTTTTCCTCAAATCTCTTACTGGGCGTTGTTTTTCGGCATGCATACCATCAACTGGATCCCAATCCAGACTTTCATGGCTTTCGTTTCCGGATTTCTAAAGATTAGCATTTTATACTAGCAGTCATACTGACAGAGGGGTCCATATTTTCCAAAATTTTGAGAGGGGGTAAAGAGTGAATGCTAGCAGCCTCGAAATGCAACTTGGTGTGCTAGCCGTCTCGAAATAAAAATGTAAAATTCAGGGTTTTCGTGTCAATGCTCAGACATATTCAAAAACCCGTTTCGAGACGGTGTCTTGAAATGAGTCCCGGTTTCGGAATGATTTCGAGGCGGCTAGTTCACTCTAAAGGGGCAACTTCGAAAATTTTGCGCCCCCTTGAGTTGACGACCAAAAAATTGCAGCAATTGCTTCTCAACCTCTCTTAACTATGCATTGTAAAGAACTTTAAAGGGGGCAGGTACAGATCGAGGCTTGATCTCGAAAAAAATTTTCTCCAAATTAGCTAATTTTTGATACTCGGGGGTTTTCGGGCACGAGAAATCGATTGGCGCAAGTTCCGAAAAAATTTTCATGATCCCCTATCGGGGGGAGTGGTAAAAACATGTAACATGTTTTCACCACTGCCTGAAAACCCTCGAGTACCAAAAATCAGCCAATTTGGAGAAAAAAATTTTTTTCGAGATCGGGCCTCGATCTGTACTTCCCCCTTTAAGAGTTTACGATCAAAAAGGGCCGCTAAGATTTTCGTGAGAGAATAAGAGCCGCCACTAATTTGTTCGGAAATTTTTGACTTCACTAATTTATCACTAATAACATCACTAATTCCGTTCGAACACATCACTAATAGGCGTTCGGATGCGTTCAGAAACGTTCTGACGCGTTCGGAAATTTTTGAACGTGCGTCCGAACGCATCCGAACGTTTCTGAACGCGTCCGAACGCAATTAGTGAAGTTATTAGTGAACTAAAGTCCGTTCGGGAGCCGTCCGAACGTATTAGTGGCGGCCCTAAAGGGGCAAACTTGAATCTTTTCGAGAGATCCATTCCTGGACCCCTGCACAGGTATGCTAGCAGTAGCATAGTTGTTGGTCGTTTTCAGAGGTAGAAAATGTTCTCCTCTGTTTTGGACTTATGTTTTTAAGGAAAAAATTTATAGCACACTTCAAAATCCGACAAAAATCCGAGAAAGAGGGACCCAGTTTCAACCTCTGGTCGCTCTACAATGAGTGATGAATTACAAAAACAATTTTTTAAATTGTGTTCATGCTTTAGGAAACAAAGGGATATTGGGATAATTAATCAAAATAAAATATACTTCTCCTTCGGCTTCTTCTATTTTTTCTTCTTCATCCTGACTTGATGAAACATCTCTCCAGTTACTCATAGAGGGATCTGCTACAGACATCCGTCTCTTATCTCTTCCTTGTCTCGACCGACTTCTTAGAGCTCTCTGGATACGTCGTTTAGCTTCTGTAACTCTTGAAGGAACCACCTTAAAATGGATTAGGTTTAAAGAGGTAAGTTGTTATTATAAAAGAATGGAAATATAGAGGAAAAAGAAAAGGGAAAATGTATGTGATGATAATTTTTAAGAGTATATTTTCTTACCCGGCCTATAGGATCGGTCTGCATTTCAGTGTCGACAATTTCCGGTATTGGAGTTTGAACTCGAATATTTTTGCATTCAACTTTTTCTGTTTGTGTCTCCATTTCTAAGTAGTCGACAATATGTGTTTGCAGTTGTTGTTCTCTCATTTGCACTTTTTCGGTTTGGATTTCACTGTTCTAAAATTGGATATTGAGTTGGTCAAGGAATGGTCAGATCTTTTTTCAACTATCGGGAGCAGTGGTGTAATTTTAGCCGTCGGATGGGCGGGAGGGGGCAATTAGAAATTTTCGATTGTTTCATGAAATTTTTGAAAAAATCATAAGGGTCTTGCAATGAAAGGAATTTATTAGATTGTACATTAATCTCTATAGTCTGTTACACAAGAAGAAGGCAAAAAGTTGGCGCTTCATTTACAGTGGAAAAGGAAGTCGATCGTCCGATCTAGCAACTCAACCAACGTTATTCTCGCGGCGTCGATCCCCGGTGGGTAAACTTTTGATTTAAACAAAAAGACATTCAGTGAGCAAACATTTTTGCTTCTTGAAAATCAAAAAATTTTTTTTGAAAATCAAAAATTTTACTCTTGGGGGATCAAACCTGCGGGCTAAACGTTTCTTAACTTGCCAGGTTGGACGACCGGCTTTATGATTGGACAGAGTGGGTGCATATTTTCCAAAAATTTGCGAGGGATAAAGGGCAACTTTGAAAATTTTGCGACCCCCCAGTGCTGTAATGAAGGGGGTACAGGGTGTACATGTACCCCTCCCCAAGGGCCAAAAAAAGTTTTAAAAATCTAAAGAGTTCCTCCTTATGTCTTTGACCAAAATCTTGTACCCTTCCCTTGTACCTCCCCTGGGTACGGCACTGTCTCCCCCTAGTTGACGACCAAAAAAAGGTCCAGCGACGTAATTATGGGGAAGGAACCTGGGGAACCTTTCCTCCTCAAACCTGGAAAAACTTTAAATTTCCGGAAAGAAATGAAAATTTTCTTTTTCTTTCCCGCAAATCTGAATTTTTCAAAACTTCCTCTCCCAAATCTGGACCAAAATTACGACGCTGAAAAGATCGCCAAGATTCTTGCGAGGAGTAATGGAGCAATCTTTTTTTGAATCTTTTGTTACTGGGATGCATTTCTGCACCCATTCCCAGTTATGGCCGGCTTCCTTATCCAGCACTATGAAGGGTCAACCTTTTTGCCCTCTTCTCGTGAAAGAGGCTATAAAAATTGTCTTACCTGTAAGTTTATGATATGTGTCATTGTTTGTAAATCTTTCATCTCTATTATAGGAGTTTGTGTTTCTTGTAATTTCACAGCAATAGCTTCTGTTTGAGATTGGGTTTCACATAAAGAAGCTTCTCTAGTATCCGTTTGCATACCAGAATCAATTGATTCAACGTCAACTGTTTGGATGTCTTTATTCTAAAATTTTCTAATCTCACATTTTTTTAAATTGAAGAAAAATGTTAGGAAAATTAAATTGTTAGCAACATTTAGGGTAATTTGGGGTTCACTCATTTTTGAGCAAAAGTTACATCTAACATGACAGTATTTGTCATAGTTTGTGAATTCACAAATTCTAAGATTGGTGTTTGGGTTTCTTCGGAAATGGTAGGCTCAGCCTCATATTGCGTTTCGACTACCGAAACTTCTGGAGGCTCGGTTTGCATTACACTATCATGAAATTCAATTATGGTTTGAATTTCAGTGTCCTAAAGTCATAGGTTATCTGAGAGGAAAAAATTTCCTGCAAAGATAGATTCTCAGATGAGAAAGAATCCTACTACAAGGGACCAGTCCGGTCGGAAAAAAGTTGCCATTTTTGTTGATATTCGAAAAGTTCATAAAAATGGAGCATTTTTTGTTTTTACGGTAAATTCTGAATCGTTGTTGTTTTCGGGATAATTGCGTATGAAGTTGACGATTTGAAATTTTGTATATTACAACGAAAACATGTATCTGATAGTTTTTTCCTGAAGTAATAAAATTTGTATATTGAGAAGAAAATAATTTAAAATCCTTGAACATTAAAAAAATACAGCATTTTTTATAACTTGTCAAAAATGAATAAAATGGCACAAAAATTATCCAATTTGAAAATTGTTTTGGGTTATTGAAACGGAAACCATAAATCAGGGATTTCGTTTCAAGTGGGGAGAAAAAGAGGTGAGTGTGGAAAGCGCTCGGTGGGAAGAATTTCATACTCGTCTCTTCTTCTCCCCTCCGAACGCGTTAGCGCTTGGCCTTTCGGTACTTTTAATAATTTCTTATGTTGTGATTTTATAATCCCTATCGATCATAGGTTCCTGCAAAATTTTTGGGAAGAGAGGTGGAACCGAACCCTTGATAGTTTCGGACCAAAATTTTCGGCGATGCCGGACTTTTTGGCAGCGCATCGGACCACTAGGTGGTCAATGATTGGCTTGTCGTTAATTTCGACCTTGAAATTTTGCCAGCCTCAAAGCTTACAATTAATGTAACGATATGTGTCATTGTTTGTGAATCTTGTATATCAGGTGCATTAGTTTGAGTTTCTTCGACAAGTGTTTCAATTTCGTCTGTTTGTAAAATTTCATCACTAAGATCAGGTTCCGTAGAATCTGTTTGAATTCCGGAATCAAGAGACTCAACATCAATTGTTTGTTGGGCTTTTTCGTCTCTAAAATTTTAAAAATTTTACAAAAAATAATGCCATACTTTGTTTGTTATAAAAAAAGATTTTTTCAAATTTTTTAATTTTACCAAAATAACTCTATAGAGGGGTTTTCTATGCGAGAAATTGATTGTGCATTGTCGAATCTTGAAAACGCTTCCCTGATTCAGGGAAAAGATGTGTGTATTGAAGCGAAAATAGGTTAATGAAGGGTCAGGAAAGCGTTTTCAAGATTGACAATGCGCGCAATACATTTTTTGCATAGAAAACTCCGTATAAGGTTATTTTGGCAAAAATTAAAAAATTTGAAGGGGATCATCTCGTATATATGTGGCTGCTAAGTGATAGAGCAATCGATTAGCATGCGAGAGGGCAAGTTTTCAATTCCCTTTAGCTGCATAAATTTTTTGCATTTTAAACTTTTGTATTGTTATTTTAGTTTTTTTTAATGTTTTAATGCTACAAAAATTAAATTTAACGACTGTCTATTATCTGGGGCTGTGGCTCAGTGGTAGAGCGCTCGCTTAGCATGCGAGAGGGCAGGGGTTCGATTCCCTCAGCTCCATAATATTTTTGACTTTTGTATTGTTATTTTAGTTTTTTTATATTTATTAATGTTATAAAAATTAAATTTAAACAAATATATTGAAAACGAAAATAATAGAATCAAAAGTCCAAAAAAGTTATGGAGCTGAGGGGAATCGAACCCCTGCCCTCTCGCATGCTAAGCGAGCGCTCTACCACTGAGCCACAGCCCCAGATAATAGGAAGTAGTAAATCACACACATGTTTTCTCTGAATCAGGGAAACGTTTTCAAGGTTCGACAATGCTTAATCAATTTCTCGCATAGAAAACCCCCATAGGGTTATTTTGGTAAAATTAAAAAATTTGAAAAAATCGCAAAATTACCTTTTTTGGGGGTACCCTGCATACATGTTCAATGGAGGGAGGACCGTTCCACCCTTACCACTCATCCATCCGGAATTTTGTAAAATTTTTTTAATTTTAGAGACGAAAAAGCCCAACAAACAATTGATGTTGAGTCTCTTGATTCCGGAATTCAAACGGATTCTACGGAACCTGATCTTAGTGATGAAATTTTACAAACAGACGAAATTGAAACACTTGTCGAAGAAACTCAAACTAATGCACCTGATATACAAGATTCACAAACAATGACACATATCGTTACATTAATTGTAAGCTTTGAGGCTAGCAAAATTGCAAGGTCGAAATTAACAACAAGCCAATCATTGACCACCATGGTATAGTGGTCCGATGCACTGCCAAGGAGTTCGGCATCGCCAAAACTGTTCTATTCGAATAGAGTGAAGTTAAATGGCGAATGAAAAACAAAATTTATCATTGGCTTAAATTTTCAGTTCTCTTTCAAAAAGTAACTATTGATGACACATAAGTGAACGGTTTCAAAAAAACAACTGTTTCTAAATGAAACACATGTGTCTATTGAGCAACTCCCTGTGCAAATTGCGCAGGGAGTTGAGCGCAATTTGTTGCCAAAATATTGCCACCATACAGCATTTCGGTCCAAAACTATCAATCGGTTCCACCTTTCTTCCCAAAAATTTTTCAGGAACCTATGATCGATTGAATCACAAAATCGCAAAAAATTGTTTTAGGTTATAGAAACGAAAAATTTCCAAAATTTTCAAATGTTTTCGTTTCAATAACCCAAAACAATTTTCAAATTGGATAATTTTTGTGCCATTTTATTCATCTCGACTGGTTATAAAAAATTCTGTATTTATTTTTTTCAAGTGTTCAAGGATTTTAAGTTATTTTCTTTTCAATATACAGATTTTATTGCTTCAGGGAAAAACTATCAGATACATGTTTTCGTTGTAATATAAAAAATTTCAAATCGCTAACTTATACGCAATTACCTCGAAAACAACAACAATTCAGAATTTACCGTAAAAACCAAAAATGCTCCATTTTTATAAACTTTTCGAATATCAACAAAAAATGGTACCTTTTTTCCGACCGGACTGGTCCCTTGTAGTAGGATTCTTTCTCATCTGAGAATCTATCTTTGTAGGAAATTTTTTCCTCCCAGATAACCTATGACTTTAGGACACTGAAATTCAAACCATAATTGAATTTCATGATAGTGTAATGCAAACTGAGCCTCCAGAAGTTTCGGTAGTCGAAACGCAGTATGAGGCTGAGCCTACCATTTCTGAAGAAACCCAAACAACAATCTTAGAATTTATGAATTCACAAACTATGACAAATAGTGTCATGTTAGATGTAACTTTTGCTCAAAAATGAGTGAACCCCAAATTACCCTAAATGTTGCTAACAATTTAATCTTCTTAACATTTTTCTTCAATTTAAACAAATGTGAGATTAGAAAATTTTAGAATAAAGACATCCAAACAGTTGGTGTTGAATCAATTGATTCTGGTATGCAAACGGATACTAGAGAAGCTTCTTTATGTGAAACCCAATCTCAAACAGAAGCTATTGCTGTGAAATTACAAGAAACACAGACTCCTATAATAGAGATGAAAGATTTACAGACAATGACACATATCATAAACTTACAGGTAAGACAATTTTTATAGCCTCTTTCACGAGAAGAGGGAAAAAAGTTGGCCCTTCATAGTGCTGGATAAGGAAGCCGGCCATAACTGGGAATGGGTGCAGAAATGTATCTAAGTAATCAAAGATTCAAGTTCGTCCCATTACTCCTCGCAAGAATCTTGGCGACCTTTGCAGCGTCGTAATTTTGGTCCAGATTTGAGGAAATAGACCCCTGACCATTCCTTAACCAACTCAATACCCAATTTTAGAACAGTGAAATTCAAACCGAAAAAGTGCAAATGAGAGAACAACAACTGCAAACACATATTGTCGACTACTTAGAAATGGAGACACAAACAGAAAAAGTTGAATGCAAAAATATTCGAATTCAAACTCCAGTGCCGGAAATTGTCGACACTGAAATGCAGACCGATCCTATAGGCCGGGTAAGAAAATATACTCTCAAAAATTGTCATCACATATATTTTTCCTTTTCTTTTTCCTCTATATTTCCATTCTTTTATGATAACAACTTACCTCTTTAAACCTAGTCCATTTTAAGGTGGTTCCTTCAAGAGTTACAGAAGCTAAACGACGTATCCAGAGAGCTCTAAGAAGTCGGTCGAGACAAGGAAGAGATAAGAGACGGATGTCTGTAGCAGATCCCTCTATGAGTAACTGGAGAGATGTTTCATCAAGTCAGGATGAAGAAGAAAAAATAGAAGAAGCCGAAGGAGAAGTATATTTTATTTTGATTAATTATCCCAATATCCCTTTGTTTCCTGAAGCATGAACACAATTAAAAAATTTTTTTGTAATTCATCACTCCTTGTAGAGCAACCAGAGGTTGAAACTGGTCCCCTCTTTCTCGGATTTTTGTCGGATTGTGAAGCGTGCTACAAATTTTTTTCTTAAAAACATAAGTCAAAAACAGAGGAGGACATTTTCAACCTCTGAAAACGACCAACAACTATGCTACTGCTAGCATACCTGTGCAGGGGTCCAGAAAGGATTCTATTTTGTCGTGTAACTTTTTTAATTCTTTTTGTAAATTTTTTAATCTTTTTTGTAACTTTTTTCAGCAAAGGTAAAAATATTTTACCAACATAAATCCGGCTGCACCGGGGGATGCCCACCCTTTTGACCTGCAGCCTAAGGTTACAATAGGATGACACCCCCACCGGTTGATCCTTTTTGCCCACCCTTTTAACCTACAGCCTAAGGTCACAGTAGGATGACACCCCCATCTGCGTCGGAGGTCCTAAGGTCACAATAGAATGATACTCCCCGGCTGCGCCGGGGGATGTCTACCCTTTGACCTGCAGCCTAAAGTTAGAATAAGATGACTCTCTCCGTCTCAAAGTGACCCAAAAATGAGTTAGTTCCACATTTTATACGCTTAAATCGTGTTTTCAGCATTTAAATTGATTCCATGTGTTTTTGAGTTTTTCTGTAAAC
>JAQGBS010003333.1:0-11678 GCA_034698545.1 Acrobeloides obliquus
AACAACGATTTAATGACTTGCTTCGATTTTTTGGGAATGGAAGAGAAGAAAAAAAAGTAATAGATGGGGACTGCTTATTGCTTTCTAATTGTTTGCAAAATTTCAAAAGAAGATTAGTATAGAAACAAAAAAGTTGGAAACTTTGGGTGGCTTAAATATATAGCTGTGCGAAAAATGCCTATAGTCTGTTCCATTAGAAGAGTGCCAAAAAGTTGCGCTCCATAGCGCAGTGAATAAGGAAGCCGAATGTCCGATCTGGTAAGTTAAGCAACATTGGGTCCGCAAGTTAGCTCCCTAATGTGTAAAGCCTTAGATTTTCAAACAATTTTTTGACCTTCAGGGAGCAACAAAAATTTTGTTTCATGAAAATAAATTTTTTGGAAATAAAAGGTTTTACCCTAGCTCATATGCGTAGTCAAGGGAGGGGGCTAAGGGGAGGGCTATAGATCCCCCCCCCCCAAAAGTAATACATATTTTTTTCAAAAAGTTCACTTTTTCGAATGCGCTCGGAGAGGGGGAGTAGAAGTAGTGGATGTCGAAAGCGCTCGGAAAGAGAAGAGGTGTGTAAATCGCTCGGAGAGGATAATTTCACACTCAGGATGCTCTTTCGGGCTTCGCTTGCCCGATCATCTTTTTAAATTTTTGTTTGCGCGATGCACCGGAAATTTTGATGCGCGACGATGAGCCATCCCAATTTTTTGAGGCGGGATGGGAGAGTTTGTTGATGTCTGTACTAAATTTAAAACATATTTGTTAACTTACCTCGGATCAATATACCTCCTTCTTCCACTATTCGTGGGAATCGATAGTCCTGAATACTTTCTATGACTCTGCGAAGGCCTTGAAGATTTTCTTCTTTCCTCTATACTAGCCTGTTTATAAATACTCAAACTTCTTGAATATCTTCCACTATATGTCGGAGGTTCTGTTAGTGAGTATTTTCTTCTTACAACCCGCCCAGCACTTGTAGGCTTGGGTGGAAGAGTAAGTATGGGTGGCTGTTTTATTCGCTTAGGTAGTGCCATTCCATGAGGTAGAGCAGGTAAATGAGGTATATGTCTTCTAAAGCTTTGTCTAAGGCTACGAAGACTACGTTCGCGGGATATAGTAGTCAGTTTTCGTGACTTTTTTAGATACTATAGGATCAAAAAATAAATTTCCAAATCCTCCTAACCGTTACTTATCAAATGACTATAGCATCATATTTCAAGATCTGAAAATGGTGAATTAAAAAAAATCAGAAAAAAAGAAAATAACCGAATTCATCATGTCGCCTAATAACAAATGTCATAAAAAATTTTCAATGGTATAAATCTATTTTAAACATTTATAAATAAGAATAAGTTACTTAACACTCACTGGGTGGTCTACTTGCCAGAGTAAAATAACAAGCTACAGATCACGAATAATGCAAAGAAAAATGTTTAAAATTCACTTGAATATTGTGCCAGAGTCGATTTTGATATGCCATTTATAGCAAATTTTCGCTTCAATAAAATTCTGGCAAATTGATCAGATCCACCCAGTGAATGTTAAAGTCATATGTATACGTTCAATGGGGGTAGAGTCGAAGTAGCTTCAAACTATATAGTCTTTGTAAAAAATGGAATTTTGTTCGATAAATTTGGATTTTGTCGTGTATTGGCACGAATACTGGGGACAAGTTTAACAACACAAAAATCCTTCAGTTTAGCTCAAAACACCTAACTTTACAGGGAGTTACAAAAAAAACCGGACAAGATTTAATCATGTTTTTTTCAATCGACATTTTCGAATTTTTTTGTGATAAATTGAAACAAAATGATTTTTTAAGATGACAGAACAACGACAAGCAATTATAAAGCTGTTTGAAAAAGGAAAACGAGTTTGCGAGATTGGAGAACTGCTCGATGTGCCAAAATCAACAGTGCATGATATAATCGCGAGATTAAATGAAACTAGTATTAATGAGCGTAGACCTGGAAGTGGACAACTCAGAACGGCGAGAACAAAAGCTAACGTGCGGAAAATCAAAGATAGAGTTGAACTTTTCGCCGTTCTGGGTCGTTCACTTCCAGGCCTACGCTCATTGATACCAGTTTCATTAAATCTCGCGATTATATCATGCACTGTTGATTTTGGCACATCGAGCAGTTCTTCAATCTCGCAAACTCGTTTTCCTTTTTCAAACAGCTTTATAATTACTTTTCGTTGTTCTACCATCTTAAAAAATCATTTTGTTTCAATTTATTACAAAAAATTCGAAAATGTCTATCGAAAAAAGCATGATTAAATCTTGTCCGGTTTTTTTTTGTAACACCCTGTATAAACCAAAGTTGTGCTCTATAAGATAAGTTACTTTTCTATTTGCTTGACTTTTTTGACCTAGGGCAAAAAAGAATGGATTAAAAAGGTTTCGGTACGCTTAATCCGCGAAACACGCAAGTAAGAAAATAAAAATTTAAGAAAATAAATATTCAATAGAATTCAAAATGAACGCATCAGGTGAAAGTCCAATAATTCCGCTGCATATGTTATTAACTCAAAAATTAATATTGCAAAAGCCATCCGTATAAGTCGAGGACACAAGCCGATTTACGTTGGAATTTATAATGACCTTACTATGATCTTCAGCTCTTACATTATATGCCATTGATATTTAAAAATAAACAAATCAACTTTACAAATCAAACATATCAAAAAATTCGAAAAAAGTGTAATAATCTCTTCCTTAAAAATCCATATTTATCAGGTGGCCCAGGTCCATATTTTACGCGTATGAAGTCATTTCATGTAATTACACATCCGGCATGGGTGAACAATGTCCGTCTGCTCTCCTCCCATACCTTTGCGGCAAAACTATGACAAAGCTTCTAGTTAGCTTTATTTCTAGATGGTGCGAACCCATGAAAATTGGCCCTCGCCATTGACTTTTTGTCTTGGTCATCCGGGAACCTCTACGAGGAGCTGCTGCACCGACTTTCATTTCTTAAAGTTTTCCAGTTACGAAATAAAAGCGCTATGCAATTTAAATAAAATGGAGTTTGAATTTTTAAGTGTCAAATTATGTTTATAGAGGGATCTAAATTTATATAAAGGGCGTGAAATTTTAAAAATAGTCTAGTTGCGTCACAAGAACAGGTTCCTATGACGTAAAAATTCTGATGTTCGTTTTTAGGAAAGTCCAGGGACTTAAGCATAAGCCTTGTCTAAGCCTTAGCCTATGCCTTGCCTATGCCTTGCCTATGCCTTGCCTATGCCTTGCCTAAGCCTTGCCTAAGCCTAAACCTAAGGCTTAACCTAAGCCTTAGCCTTGCCTAAGCCTAAGCCTTAGCCTAAACCTAAGCCTTGCCTTGCCTTAGCCTATGCCTTGCCTAAGCCTAAACCTAAGGCTTAACCTAAGCCTTAGCCTTGCCTAAGCCTAAGCCTTAGCCTAAACCTAAGCCTTGCCTTAGCCTTGCCTAAGCCTTGCCTAAGCCTTAGCTTAAGCCTTAGCCTAAACCTAAGGCTTAGCCTAAGCCTAAACCTTAGCCTTGTCTAAGCCTTGCCTAAACCTAAGCCTTAGCCTAATCCTTAGCCTAAGCCTTTTGGTCATGGGAAAAAATTTTTTTCGCGTATACTAGTGTGTTTTGGCATATTCCAAAACTTAATACACTTTTACTCTATGTTTTAAATCAGTGACAAAAATAAGTTACAGGAAAAAAAGCTTAACAAAAAATAAAGATATTGCCTAATCCAATTCTTTTCTTATAATCGTCTCTAGAAAATCAATTCCTTCTTTAGAATCATTTAAACACGGAACTCGCACGAAATTTTCACCACCTAGGCTCCTATAAATACATCCAAATTTATGAATAATTAGTTTCCTTTAAGACATACTTAAATTTTTCTGCCAACTCAATATCTAGTTCATACAATGTTTCCAAACAATCGCTAGCAAATCCGGGCGTTAGCATCAAAACGTTTTTAACCCCATGTCTAGATTTAAAAAATAAAATGCAAACATCAAAACCGAACCTAGCTAATTCTAAAGTTAAGTCCTCGGTATATGGCTTTAACCATTCTTTTGTTTTACCAAATCTGGATTGGAAACATGTATAAAAATCTAGGCTAGGCAGTAATTCTTTAAGTTTGGCTCTGAAAAAATGTTTTTTGATATTCAAAATTTCTAAGATCAATTTTATTGGGGTGAGAGTCTCATTTGAAACTTTTTGAATCTAAAAAAAGAATCTTCCGCGCCCAGTGATCGAACCTTAGACCATTTTATTGTAAAGTAGACGCTTGCCACTTCAACATGAGTAAAAAATCTTTCTTGGCGGGAAATGCCTCGTACTCCCAAAATAGTTTGAAAAAAAGTAATGTGAAAGACTTTTATTTTTTATGTAACATAATATTGAGAAGTGACAACTTCCTGATACGTAATTGATATGTAAGTCAACAAAAAATTTTTACCCCAATAAAAGCGTCGTCTCATGACAATGATGCACATATGGGTCACCTTTTTGTACATATTCTAAAGGAATTCCATGATACGACATTAAGACCATATCAAATTTTATATGTGTATAAGATTTTAAGAATCTTTTAGTTTGATCAACAATTGAGTTCAAATAAGCTTCATTGTTATAATAAGCAGGAATGACATTAACAGCCATTTGATGTCGTTGTGTATGTAGTAGTTTAAAAGCCTATGATTACAAATAAAGAATAGTACGGGAAGCCGAGCGCTTCGCTCTCGCGATTGCTCCAAGAGTGACTCCGAGCGGCACTCACTGAGGGAAAATCAAGCTCAGTATATACCGAGCTTGATTTTCCCACCAATACGATCACGCAAATCAAGCTCAAAAGGGGAGTGCACCAGAAGTTGGTGCGATTTCCAAAAAATCCTGTATATTATTATAGAGTACTTCCAATTTGTCGGTAAAAATGGTGGAGTTAGATGCTACTTTGCTAACCTATTGGAGCTACAAGGAGTTTTATGTCAAAAAATAGCGTTTCCATTGAAATGAAGGGAGTCCGCAAATACCTTTATTTGTCTTCTTTCATCGATCTTTTGTCATTTTCCACCGTTTCTGGCTAAGGCGAACATTTTCTGAGTTTTTAAAAAATTTGAAAAAATTGATTTTTTGAACCTTATAGACCCCCAAAAAATCAAATTTTCAAAAAAATTTTTTCAAAACAATTACTTTCTTCATTACTAGATCTCAGAAACGATTGGATCTAAGTTTCCGACGATCTATGTACATCCAGCACCCCTCACTCCCACCTCTCTTTCTTTCCACTACTATTGGAAGTGGTATAATTTCCCGGATTGTCCCTTTATTTTTAAGATTCTATAGATGTATACCTCATCACAAGCACTAGCTGTAGTTGCGGCTGAATATTGAGGATATAAAGGAAGTAAAATCAGTCGATTACATCCCTTATTTTGTAGAAGCTTGATTGTATCGGGTATAGAAGGGTGACCATATCTATTAGCCCATTCAACATAGACCTATAAAAAAGTTGAGAGCAAAAATTTTGCACATAGAAAAAATTCAATGTAGAGTACAAAATTCTGACTGTAAGGGTTAGACTGCGTTTCAGGAAAATAGAGATTACTTATGCAAAAATGTAACTTCGTTTTTGTGCATCCGGGTCCCTAGGTCCAACATTAGAGCCGACATCTATTATAGTTGGGCTGGGACACAGAGGTCAATTAAAAATAGGTCCACGTTAAACTGGTTCCTGGTCTCAGACCGGTTCCAGGGCCACTCAACCCACAGACCACTCAACTCGGACAACTCAACTCGGACAACTCAACCCAGGACAACTCAACTTGGACAACTCTTTATCTGATTATTCTGGTAGTGAAGATTCTGATGTAGAAACGCTTGAAAATGAATTTGAAAAACTCAATTCTAACAATGTAAAAAGGGCTAAAATTTATCAACGCTCAAAAATTTGCTAGCCGACTACCAAAAAATGCAATCCATGGAGTTTTTGAAAAGTATGGCAAACAATTTTTGGGTTCTTGCACTAAAACAACAAAAATTGATCAGCAAAATAGTGATAAGGATTAGCAAAAAAATATTTTTTATAGTTTACTTTGCATGATTATTTGTTTCTATGATTATTTAAGATGAAGCACGAACATAAATAATGAATAAACCCCGCTTTAGCCAATTTTTTTGCCCCTTCGAAAGCTTTGCAACCAAAAAATTTTTCTAGAATCTTTGCAACCATCTCTACTAATTTCAAAATACGGGTAATTTAGGGACACTCTGTACATGCAGGGTGTCCCTAAAGTTCGTGTACGTGTACACTCTAATTAATTTCATGAGAATTTTTTTCATGACAGAAAACTTTTCACAAAAAATGATGTTCTACAAAGTTGTTCGTCGTGATCTCAGGAACAACATTGTAGAAAATTACTTTTTGTGAAAAGTTTTCTGTCATAAATTCTCATGAAATTAATTAGGGTGTACACGAACCTTAGGGACACCCTGCATATTATGTTAAAGACTCTTTATTCAAACCTTGTCATGAAACCGCTCTTGTAAAAGCTGAGCTTGATTCTTACTAAAAGTTATTAATGGCGCTTCGTTTTGTTCATGATTCCAAATCATTCTTAAAATATTTCATAAAATTAAAAAAGTACTACTTTTGAATCTCGATATAGTGGCACCGAGCTCAGGATGTCACTAAATCGAAGTTCAACTAACTTATAATGACCAGCAAGTTTATATGGCCGCATACGTAAGATGTACAAATGTAAGAAAGGGTACCATAGTATTCTTGAAATTTCTATGACCTAAATTAATATGTTTAAAGGAGAAATATGCGTCTGTATGACGGGCTAACTTTTTTATTCAACTTAAACAATTTTTCTTTTTATGTTAAATCGACTCAGAATTTTGTCCTGAATCCAAAAAAGTATGTTCCGACTTTGGGAAAACTCATCTAAAGGGTCACGGTAGGCAATCACTTCGGAACGCGAGGTCGAGCGCCGCAGAAAATTGCTCTGGACGCGAGATCGAAGGCCGAGCGCCTCAGGAAATATCTCGAGACGCGAGGAGAACGGCGTTGAAATAGTGCTGTAGGCGCTATTTGAGCGCCGAAGGTGCGTCGGTCTAAAAACTAATTTATATAGCCATAAATTTTGTTCCTTACTCTAGGATCTTTTAAAAACTGGTCCAAATATATTTTCAAATCAGAATGGCTATATGACCTCGGCGAACCAATATTTGCTAACAAAACTCCAGTTTTGGTCTGTTGAGGAAACACTGGCTAAAAGAAAACAATTGATTAACAAAAAGAACCAATTCAGTCATGCCTTCTGACCACTGGAACATTTTTGAACAACTTCTTTTATTTTTATATGATTTATAGAAGAATACTTTCTACAATTTAAAACTAATATTGTAGGAAATAAATAATTTTTAAAATTGCAGCGAAACATTTTCAACATAGATTTTTGACCTTGAATAACATTAAAGAACAGTGTTTATCGATTTTGTCCATTATTGATAAACTGAACACATTTTCATCATAATTTCTCATCTCTATGCAAAAAATACATCACCTATATGCATAGGCGTAACTAGGTTTTTGCGACAGGGAGGGGGCTGAGAGTGTAAATTGTAGTCGTATTTTTGCTTTCTTTTTTAAGTATACATTATAAGTTTAAATTTTTCCTAAGTTCTAAAATTATCTAGAAAGAGATAAAAACTTTTTCATAATAATAAAATGTCAAATGCAAAAATATCTAGAGATTTTTTTCACTTTACCCCCCCCCCCCCATCTTTTTGGGCAAATGTCAGTTGGTGACATAAAATCTCTACCAAAGGCTTAGGGCTAGGTCAAGGCCTAGGCTTAGACCTAAGTTTAGGCTTAAGCCTAGCTCTAAGCCCTAGGTCTAGGCTTAAGCTTAGTCTTAGGCCTAAGCCTAGGCCTATCCCTAAGCCCCTAATAGAGATTTTAAGTCACCAACTGGCAGTTTTCTTAATTGCCAGTTGGTGATATAAATCTATGTCACCAACTGACAAGATTTTATGTCACCAACTGGCAGGTGCTCATCTTTTTTTCGTCCAGCACGACAGGGGGCTAAAGCCCCTCCTAGCCCCCTTGGCTACGCCTATGCCTATATGTAAAATATTTGATAATATTTTTTAAAAATAGCACAAAAACAAAAAATCAGAAACGTAGATTTAGGGCTTGTTATCAAAAACCAAAAGCCACACCGCCACTGGAAGTCGCCTTAAATTATTGAATTCTTGTACAAAATTTCGGTGCTTCAGGCATTTGAATTGGAGTCATTGGAGTGGTACTACCTTCTTGTCCATTTTCTATTTTTGTAACTAAATTGGAGCCAAAGAATCGACTGAATGATTTGCCAAAAATTCTTTCTACTTGCTAAAAATCAATAGAAACATTTTCTGAAAAAATAAGATACTTTTTGGATATTGTCACTGATTTGATCATGATACTTTGTCATTTGTTCGTCAAACTTTTTGAGCTGTTCTTGCTCTTCACTAGTCAGATCTCGGACGTATTGGTTGCTTATATATAACTTGTTGTTCTAAAAATTAGGAAATAGTTATAAACATGTTTAGAAAAATTCCTAAAATTTTGCTATTTTTTCAACAAAAATTTCCATTTTTAAGCCGTCATTTTCTGGGAATTTTCTGCTTTAAAAATACTCATTTTACAAAAAACTTCATATATGCGAAGTTGGTTTTTGATTAACCCTGTAAAGACGGATTCAGTAACTCAAGAAAATATCAACAAAAATTTTCCTCCATGCTGAGCACTTATAAAAAACCGAAAAATATTCGAAAAAACTCCCCCGCCAAATTTGCACTAAAGTTTCAATACGCCAACCCTCTCCAAAAAGTCTCGGACTCTGAGCAAGCAACTGTCAAAGACATCAAATTATGTCTTACTTGAACTTTGCACCCATCAAAAACATATTGCGTTATCACATTATGAGTACAAAAGGATGGCTTTTGTGGCGCCTCAGGAAGAGTTAAATTTGGACCAGTGACACTTGGATCATAATTAGTAACTCCCGATTGTGGGGATTGAGTAGTTGGGATTGAAGCATTTCTGTGCCAGTCCATAAGACGTCTGATCTAAAGTACAATTTTTTGATTTTTTTATTAAAGAAAGTTTACCTTTTCTTGAAATTTGCTTAAATCCGATAAATATCGATTAAATTCTTCAACTTCTGGGGCTTCTAGGTCTTTTTCTTTTAGTCCATTGATATAAAGGCTATTGTCCTAAATATGGTACTAACAGTGTCATGCAAACGTCACGGTGGTTTCTGTGCTAAAATTGGAGGAAATTCGAAATTTTAAAAACAAGTCATGTCATTTGACTCAGCTCGCCGAGACGAGTAGAACGAATATCAGGAAAGGGGGATTTCCATCCCGAGCCCATGGCCGAGTAGCTAAAGTGACAGGTTTGCAGTTTATAGATAAGATTCGAATCCCACTTTAAATGTTTTTCATAGGCTAGGGTTCGAATCTCGCTTTAAAGCTGTCCTAATTCCATGAAAATTTTTGAAATCGTCATTATTACTAGTAGCTCCAGAAAATATTTACTGACTCAAAAATGATTGCAACGGGTCTATGAGGCCAAGATAGAGGTATGTAATAATTTTCATGGAACTTAGACAACTTTAAATTTGAAGTGAGATTCGAACACTAGTCTATAAGCTGCAAATCTGCTACTTTAGCTACTCGTACATGGACTCGGAATGGAAAACCTCATATTAGGATATTTGTTCTAATCGTCTTAGTGAGCCGAGTCGAATGGTATCATCATTGATCATCACTTGAAGAAATTTGTGCACTTGAAATCGTTTTTAAAATTTCTTACAATTTTAGCACAAAAAACTGTCGTGATGTGGCAATTGGGATAAGGAGTGATGCGTAACACGAGGACCCTGAGGGGGGGGGGGCATGGCCCCCAAAACTAAAAAATGAAAATTTTTCCCTAATGTTCCCCCATTATGTTTTTGCCCAAAATTTATGGAAAATTTAAAAAAATCGTAATGATCCCCCATTATAATTTTCACCAAAAATCACCCAAATTTTCGATTTTTTCTTCAAAATTCATCATTTTTCGCCAAGAAGCATTTTCGACTTAAAAAACAAGTATTTTTCAACAACAAAAATTTCATAACAAATCACATAAGAGGGGATCCGTATAATTTTTATCAAATTTTGGAAAAAATTGAAAAAAAACATATGGATGACCCTTATGTAAAAGTAGCCTCCCCTAAAATGAAATCCTAGACACGCCACTGGGAGGTAGCAGTTTGATTGGGGTGAGGGGAGATACTTTGTTACAGGACATGTGAAATTTTACCGAAACAACACATCCTTGATCATCACTTGAAGAAATTTGCGCACTTGAAATCTTAGAATAGCTCTAAAATCGGAAAACATAAAAACTTTTTTGTCATTTTTCTTACAATAAGAGGAGCAGACTTGGAGATCAAAATAGTTGCAAAAAATAGAGATAATTTAAAATAAAGCCTCATAATAGTTGATGAGTAACAAGAACTAGAAACGAAAGTCAAAACAACACTTGTACACAATCCTTAAATAATAAATCAAACTCTTTCTAGAAAAATTTCGCATTTGGTCGAAAAGAGCGTCATATCTGTGAAAAAGGTCTAACCTTCTTATAGCAAATGACGCTCGCTAGAAATTTCATGAAGCAATATAAAAAATTTGAAGTTAACTAAGAGAAAATTAATGTTATTGACTCGTCATTCATTTGTTTTTTAACATTAAAAATATGCCGTAAAAATTCTAATAGAACCCCATGGGGCTCTATTTTTCAATCCACTAAAAATTCAAAAAAAAAGGAAAAACATAAGATAGCTATCTTATGTTTTTCCCTCTAGGGTGGGGCTCTATTAGAAGGTGGAGCTCTATTAGAATTTTTACGGTAGATCAAATTCGGCATTTGCAAGTGGTCAAAAAGTTTCAAAACAATTTTAACAAGAGGCGGTATAAATAATGCTAGCAATAATCCTTAGCTAAGGATAGGGATAACTATCCCTAGCTAAGGATAGAAATATCCGCGGCTAAAATCCGTATAAATAATGCTAAGGATAACATTATCTCTAGCTAGGGATAATTATCCTTAGCTAAGGATAAATATTAATTTTTTAAGAGACGATATCTCGAAAATTCGAACCTAGGTGGGAGTAGTGTTAAACGGTTCGAGCGCGCTCCAAGTTGAATTTATAAAGTGAGATTAATGCATGGGAAAGTTTTTTAAAGTCATTTTTATTCAAAACTCATGCCCCAACAAATTCAAAACCTCGAAGCTCAATATCATCGATTTGACGTGTATTTTGTGAATTTTCTAAACTCTCTAAAACACCCAGGATAATTTTTTTCGGCCAAAGTTTCTTTATGGCAGATGTATTTCAATATGAAGAACATTTCTAGCATGAATTCGAAAAAATCTGAGAAAAAAATTTTTTTCGATATCATTTCTACTCCCACGTGTAAAAATGGCTCAAAAATTGAAGTTTCTCGGATTTTTTCGAAACCACGCTAGAAATGTTCTCCATATTGAAATACATCTACCAGAAAGAAATTTTAGCCAAAAATAATTATCTTGGGTATTTTAGAGAGGTTAGAAAATTCAAAAAATACACGTAAAATCGATGGTATTGAGCTTCGGACAAGGTTTTG
>JAQGBS010003334.1:0-11677 GCA_034698545.1 Acrobeloides obliquus
CCTGATTCAGGGAATGGGGTGGGTGTATTGAAGCGAAAATCAAACATTTTCGAATTTTTATGAGAAAACCGTCGATTTTTAGGTTTTTCTAGGCGGGGAATCGATTGTGCGCACTCCAGAAGCATGAAAACGCTTCCCTGATCCTGATTCAGGGAAATGAGTGTTTTGTATTGAAGCGAAATTGTTTGATTTTCGCTTCAATACACCCACTCCATTCCCTGAATCAGGGTCAGGGAAGCATTTTTAAGATTCGGAAATGCGCGGAATCAATTTCTCGCATAAAATTACCCGCCGTAAAGGCCATTTTTAAAAAAATTTGAGAAAAAAAATTTTTTTCAAAAAATGACCTTAAAAATTGGCAAAATTCGCGTTTTTTTGCCACACCCTGTATAAAAAGGTGAAATAATGGATAAAGTTGGCAAAAAAGTGAGAAAAAACGGTTGAAAGATGTTTTTTGCATGTTGATCTTTATTTTTGCTCTTGCGGGTATACATTCGATACTAGCTCCAAAATTTGACTGTAGCTGGACTTGAACCTAGTCCTTCATCGTCAAAGACAAACTCGCAACTAACTGCGCCGTTCTTTGTTATTTTAATTTTTACATATATTAGATGTTTTTTTATAAAAAAGGTTGAATTTTTTGACATGCAGTTTTTTGTATGTTGTAGCCTATCGTTTCTACCCTTTTTTCATACTGGGTTCCATGTAGAAATTCGATAAATTGGAAAAGTTATGATTTTTTCGTAAAATCGATGAAAAAATTTTTTCCGGATAAAGTATTTTTATAAAAACTAGTGAAAAATAAACCTTATAATTTGCTTTTTTTATTGTGTTAAACTTTTTGTCAATTCCTACTGGCCAGTCCTGCCGCAGACAGCAGCTGCTGCGTGACTAAACAGCTGCTGCGTGGCCCAATCAGCTGCTGCGTGGATCAAACAGCTGCGCCGCAGCGCGCAACAGCTGTTTAGTCCGTGCAGCACGCTGCGGCGCAGCTGCTGTTTGATCCACGCAGCAGCTATTGGGCCACGCAGTAGCTACACCGCCGCGCGCAGCAGCTGCGTGCAGCGCACAGCAGCTGTTTAGTCACGCAGCAGCTGCTGTCTGAGGCAAGGATTGGCCCTATGATAAACGTGTATTGGGCGTGTTACGATCTCGGGAATAAGTGCTTTAAATCATTACAGCCAAACCTAAAGTTGAGAGAAAGAAGAATTAGTGCCTTTTATGGGGCACCATCTAAAAAATTTTTACCTCTCCCCGAGGAATTTTTGTACTATCGCTTGGCACTGCTGATTTAAACTGAAATCACACATGAAATGAGGAAGACCGCCCCCCCCCCCACCACCACATCATTAAGAAAAATGTTGAAAACACCTCTTCATAAAACCGCCTGCCGCAGGCCGGCCGAAAAAAATCATAAAAGTTTTTTTTGTGTTTTTGATCCCTGGTCAAAATTTTTTTCTGATTAAAAAAATTGGGAAAATTTTAAGTGTGTGGGAAACAATTCTTTAAAAAACATCACGTCATTTCGTTTTCAGCTGTTCCTCCCCCTTCCTCTCTAACATGTCATCACCTCATCATGCCTTTCGGTACTGCTCCTCCCCCTATTTCGCATGTGAACTTCGGTAATAATGATTTTGCCTAAGAGCACCTTCGCTATATTAATTTCTTATGATTGAATTTAATCATAAAGTTTTTCAGTGATGGGAAATTCGAATAATCGGCCAGTAGACTACAAAGAAGTTCAATATGGTGAACTTTTTGGAGAATTTAAACCTGGAAAAATAAGAATCAATAATGAATTAATCAATTTGACTATAGATGACCTTGAACTATTCGAAGATAAAATTCTAGGAACTGGAAGCATGAATTATGTTATAGAAGCAAAATACAAACCAAAAAATTTGGTTCTTGCAGCTAAAGTTGATACCCTTCCAATTACAATAAAAAAAGAATCCATCAAAGATATCAAACGAGAAATAACTGTGCTTCAAAAATGTGACATCCCTGAAATTGTAACTTATTTTGGAATGTTAATAGTAGACCAAGAATGTATGATTTTAATGGAACTTATGGACATGAATTTATACGATTTGTATAAAGAAGTGAGTAAACAAACTGAATTTTGGTTCGATGAAAGGGCTTTATCTATCATAGCTATGACGCTGTTGAAAGCATTGAATTATCTCAAGGAAGAACTTCGAGTCATGTATAGAGATGTAAAACCACAAAATATTTTGTTAAAAAGAAGCGGTGAAATCAAACTATGCGATTTTGGTGTTTCGGTAGCTTTTGAAAATAATATATCGTATGCTACAACTCAAAAAGTTGGTACAGAGACGTATAGGGCACCCGAGCGTTATGCTGAAGTTGATGAAGATACTGGTTTTGATGTACGTTCCGATGTTTGGAGTATAGGTATGTCGAATAGCATAGCGCTGAAAATGGAGGTTCGAGGAGCAATTTTAAAAACCGTCTATAACATTTATTCAGCTCAATGAAGTGGAGTAAAACAAGCACCATTAATCTGTGTCTAAATATAGGGTGGTAAAGGTTATTTTTTTGGAAATGCTGAGTTGCGGATTTTTGAAAACTGAAATTTAATCGACTTTCGTTTCAATATTCAAATTATATTGCAGTTCAGGCAATTTTTGTGAAAGTTTTCATTAAATTTGATCACCAACTTCAAAACCTATAGGCTTCGCGCTGCAATTGCCAATCCGGTGATCTTGGTCTTAAAAAATTCACCATTAACATATTTTTATGAAATAGAACGATAAACTTTCAAAAAGGCCCTAAAAATGGCAGTTAAAAGGCGATAACATTCACAACATTTTTAAAGGCTTTTTTGAAAGTTGATCGAGAAAATCGTTCTATTTCATCAAAATATGGTTAATGGCGAATTTTTTAAAACCAAGATCACCGGATTAGGCAATTGCATCGCGAAGCCTATAGTGTAAAATCCTGAAGTTTTGGGGGTCCCGGGGATCTTATCTGCAAGGCACTGACCTTTTATTTCACCCAAAAACGCAACAGATTTTCACCAGGTCCACACAATCGGTCTCGAACTTTTATTTCTGCCCAACACGCAATGAATTTCCGCAGGTCTTCGCGATCGGTCTTGTGTAGTAAACGTTACCACGTCTCTAAATTCTCGTGACGCTGAACTGAACGATCTAAAAATAGGAAATAAATGCGGGTGCAAACCCGATAAAAATATAAAAACTGAAACTTTCTTTATTCAATTTATACCACAAAACAACCACAATATTGCACCAAAGTAAAACAGCAATCAAAAATGGCAGAAAATTGTCTTTTCTAAACGCTTTCCTGACAATTTTCTGAACACAAAAAACGCAAATAACAATTGCCAAAAACAAAGAATCGAGTTTTTTACACCCCTACAATACACAGCGCTAACGAAAAACCTTTTTTAATAGTTTGAAAGAAAAATAAGATATAGTTTGAATAGGGTTTTCATTGTAATAAACAAATAAATTCAAAACCATAACTAGATTATTCGACATTGGGCAATTTTTAAAAGTACGAATGCGCCGAACACGCCGAACGGGGCACCAAACGGGACTCCGAACACGCCAAACGGGTCCCAATTAGGCTTAGGCCTTAGGTTTTAGGCTTAGGCCTAATTGGTACCCGTTTGGCGTGTTTGGCGCCCCGTTCGGCGCAGTCGTACTTTTACAAATTGCCTCGAAATTGAACTTGTTTTGGCGCTGGAGCAATTCGTATTTTGAGCTCCAGTACCTCCTCCATGTACATGTAAAAAATAGTGTAGCTCTTCCTGTTCATCTATTTTTTAAACTTTTTTTCTTACTTAGGTATAACCTTATTTGAAATTGCGACTTATAAGCACCCGTATCAAGATTACGCTAATTGTATTCTCACGCTAACTCGAAAGATTACTAATGATGATCCCCCCAAATTAACAAGAGAAGATTGTATCAACAATCATTACTCAGAAGAAATTATGAATTTTATTAACAGATGCTTGACTAAAAACGTTAATGATAGACCATATATTAAAGATCTCATTAAAGAACCATTTTATTTACGACATATCTCAGCTAAAGATAATTTAATGTATATGGAAAATTTTTTTACTCATTATATTTAATGTAATCTTATTAAAAAAATACATGGCTACGCTATTAATCAAAAACAACTTTTGCATTTTGTACATTTTCTCAAAAATTATCGTTTGAAGCTTATATGGAGATACCCAAATGAGCATAAAAATAAATTTATGATGATGTTAATGTTTTTTGTTTTTAATTTTCTTTTCTATTTTGTTAAATTTTACAAATAAAAAATAGTTAAAGAGGAGGAACCACTTATATACAAAATTATAGGTCGGCAAGGGGAGAGCCTCTCCCCTGACCCACGCACGCACGGACCCAAAATTGAGGGAGACCAAGCACTTATGGGCCCAAAATTGTTGTTATGTTGATGATTTTGTTGAATAAATTTAATTTTTTACAAGGGGACTCAAAACTTAGTTGCCAACCTAATATCATCCGCATGTGTTAGTCCGCAAGTGTAGGTCCGCAAGGGTTGAGTCCGCAAGAGTAGCGTCGTGAAGCGTGGTGGCGCACACAAAATTTGTGTTTATTGTGTTTTATCGATTGTATAGTTTGTTTTTTTCTGTCTATTTATCGCTTTGGAATGCATTGAATGAGGAATTAATTTTCCAGTTTTATATTATGTAGTTTGTAATTTCTGCCAGAAATTGATTACTTGAGTAAATAGTGTATAAAAGAGATGCCATTTTTTGATGATAATTACTGATCTTGTTGTTATTCTCAATTTTTCTCTTATATTTCTTCTTAAATAAATTCATTTGCTAATCAAATATAAATGTCAAACAATAAACCAAAATATGGTGGAAGCACCACCGCTGAAAAGGTAAATTATAAAAGACGCCGGAAAATTTTTAGGACTTTTTTTTTAAAAGATTGGGGATATGCCAAAAAAGCGCCATTTTAGGTGCCATTCATAAATTACGCTCGAAAAATCGCGATTTTTTAAACCCCCAAATCTTTACCCAAATTTCAAACTGTAAAATTTTCGGTTCCCACTCTCTTGAAACATAACTTTTTGCGCTACCCCCCCCCCCCCCGAGCAAACTTAAAGGAGTGTACTTTGTAGCTGCAGCTGGAAAAAATTTATTTTCACAAAAACGACCCTATTAGGGGTAAAATCATGTGAAAAATCGATTGCGCGCATTCCCGAAGCGTGAAAATGCTTCCTTGACCCTGATTCAGGAGAATAGATGTGTGTATTGAAGCGAAAATCGAAAAATTTTGAAATTTCTTCCTCAAAATCATATTTCTGGAAGTAATTTTATGCGGGGAATCCAGTGCGTGGATTCCCAAATCTTGAAAACTCTTCTTTGACCCTGATTCAGAGAAATAAGAGTGTGTATTAAAGCGAAAATTCAATATGTACTAATTTCCCTGAATCAGGGTCAAGGACGCTTCGGGAATGCGCGCAATCGATTTTTTGCATGATTTTACCCCTAATAGGGTCGTTTTTGTCAAAATAAATTTTTTTCGAGTCCAGCTATAAAGTACACTCCTTTAAGAGACACTTGCTTGAACACTCGAAGACCCCATACGACAAGTGTTAAACGGTTCGAGCGAGCTTTAAGTTGAATTATTTAGTGAGATTAACACATGGGAAAGTTTTCCACCTGTCGTAAAAATATTTACACAAATTTTGCTCCAAATTTAGGTTTTAAAAGATGTCGATTTAACAGGAAAAACTATTCTAATTACTGGTACTACAGCTGGTATTGGCCGAGAAACCGCTCGGTCTCTAGCATTAAAAGGAGCACATGTGGTAATGGCAAATAGGAATGTAAATCTTTCTCAAGAACTTCGAGATGAAATTTATAAAGAGGTAGTAATAATTAGGAGCTACTTCGGCTCTTATACCCCATTGAACGTGGTCTAAAATCGAAAAATTTTATTTTTCGAAATTTTCTCAAAAATGACTGGGGTAATTTTATGCGGGAAACACTTTGGCGATGTTATTTTTGCGTAAAAACACTTTGAATTCTTAGAAAATCGAATTTTTTTAAGGTTATTTGAAAAAATATATATTCGTTGTATGTTCGAAAATTCGATCTTCTAAAAATGGAAACGTTTTTACGCAAAAATAATATCGCCAACGTGTTTCCCGCTTAAAAGTACCCCTTATAGGGTCATTGAAGCAAGTTTCCTTGGTTGCCGCCACTTAATGTTAACTAAACTCGGCAGAAATTTTTTATTTCTTCTTGAAATTACTCATTTAAAGATAATTTTATGCAAAAATTGATTGTGCGCACTCCCGTAACCTGAAAATCGCAGAAAAATGGTGACAATTTAATTTTCTTAAGAAATGAGCAAATATCCCCAATGAATCCCTGCGTAGTCATTTTTGACGGGAAGACCGTTTTCTGCAGTTTTCAGGTTGCGGGAGTGAGCGCAATCGATTTTTCGCATAAAATTACTCTTAAATGGATAATTTCCGGAAGAAAATAAAAAATTTTTTTGCCGAGTTTAGTCAACGTTAAGTGACAGCAACCAGGGGAACTTGCTCCGGGTCAAGATAATTTCGAAAAATAAGATTTTTCGATTTTAGACACCACGTTTATTGGGGTATAAGAGCCGAAATAGTTCCAAAAATGATAAAAGATTTTTGAGAAAATAGAAAATTTTAGACATCTTATAGAAAAATTGATATTATTCAACTCGATTTAAACTCCCTGGCATCTGTAAAACACGCTTCAGAAGAATTTTTGTCTAAAGGATGGTAATTATTTTCAGAAACCGAAATGCAGATACTAAAGCGAAATTTGGGAGAGGGGGGGGGACAAATTTCAAAACATTTTTGTCGACTTTCTGAGAATGGTACCCCCTAAATAATACTTCCTCCTCCCAAAACTATTCATAATCTATGCTCTTTGACCCATAAAATAGGCTGCTCGGAGTATCTACACTAGTGATGCGTCGAAACCTGGGTTTCGAACTTTAATCCATTTTTTTAAATCTTGTTTTTAGGCCACTTAACGTTTTAATCCTTAATGCTGGAGTAAACAACGCACCAAATAGGGCAACAAAAGATGGGTATGAGTCAACTTTTGGTGTAAATCATCTAGGACATTTCTGTAAGTCCATGGTGCCCATTGTTAATTATAATGAAATATTTTTAGACCTAACTTATTTACTCATGGATAAACTTCGCGAAAGTGCCCCAAGTCGTTTAGTTGTAGTTTCTTCTGGCTTGCATGCACGATCAGGGGTATGTTAAAAAGTTGGTTCAAAAAGCTTTTTTAAAGCTTGAAAATGCTTCCTTCGCCATGAGCTAGGAAAATTGCTAAAAATTTAAAAAACATGTTTTCAAGCGTTTGAGGGAATTCCTCCATAAATTTTTCTAGTTCATGATGAAAGAAGCATTTTCAAGCTTCGGGAATGCGCGCAATCAATTCCTCGCATAAAAATATCCCTATAGGGTCTTTTTGGAAAAAGTTCTAAAATTTTTTTCCGGCTCCAGTACCCTGTCATTTGGGGCAGCTAATCCGTAGTAGTACCGTTTTTTACGTTTGACAGGGATAGCATCGCTTGAAGAAAATAATACAACCAAATAAAATACTTTTTGAAAGGTTTAATCAATAAGAAACTTGCAGATGAGCAAAAATTTTATGATTCAAGAGTTTCATGAAGAAAGTACCCAAAAATTTTTCCTTTTCAGACCACTATGGCATATAGATACTCCATTAATTAACATTAAATACTTTTAGATCAAACCAAGCGCTTCACTTGATGAAAAACTAAAAACATTGATTCCTAACCCTTCAGAGAATATTGGTATGATGGATGCCTTGAGTTTATATAATGTTTCCAAATTATGCAATGTCTTATTTGCGTTTAAGGTGCATCGTTTGGAGCACGAAAATGGAATAAATACTTATGTGCTTCATCCTGGTGTTATACCTACAACATGTATCAAATAGTTTTAACGGAATAAAACATATTTTCTTTTTAGCTCTCGGCCGTAGCGCCCCGACATTGTCAAGCATTTTTGCTTTTGTATCAAAACCCTTTACAAAGAGCTTTGAGCAGGGTGCTGCAACAACTGTTTATTGTGCTGCATCGCCGTTTGTTGAAAATGTAAAGAAATTTATAATTTTTCTTACATAATTTTTTTCAGGAAAGTGGAAGATATTATGCAGATTGTAATGACGCTGAAAAAGATTTGCATAAGGCTTTGGCTCGAGATGAAAGCCTACAAGATGCGTTATGGTCAAAATCGCTAGAATTCATTAAGAAATTTGAAGGAAATAATGCGGCACATCTTTAATAAAATGTATTTATTTTTTCTTCATATCATAAAATTTTATTCACTTACTATGATCCCCACTAATGATATACAGGGTGCGTTAAAAGTTTGTGATCACTTTGAAATTTTACAGAGTGGGCCAAAAAAAGTGGATTTTTGTGATTTTTTGGGACCCGAAAATGTATTGTTCTAAAAATTTCGAAATCGTTCATATTACCCTTTTTGAATCACCTGTATGTTAGTCCTGAGTTGTTCCTCTATTATGTTTGTGTCCGTGCTCAAAAAATGTGTCTGTGAAAAAAATCAAAATGTTTTATGAAAAAAATTTCTTTCAAAAGGAAGTGCTCTATGCAAGGGGGGGGGACAATTGGGACATGTCCCCTAAGCCAGAAAAATGAAATATTTTTCCTAATGGTCCCTTTACGTTTTTTTCATATTTCATTTTCAAGTGTAGCGTCCGCAATAATGGGTCCGGAATCGTGGTGGCGCCCACAAAATTTGTGTTTAGTGTATTTTATCCATTTTATAGTTTGTGCTTTCTTTCTATTGATCGCTTTGGCATGCTTTGCTAATGAGAAATTTTTCCACTTAACATTTTTAATTTTACAAAAATTAGACTTGGTCCGCAAGTGTAGTATCCGCAAATGTATCATCCGCATGTGTTAGTCCGCAAGTATAGGTCCGCAAAATTTGATAGTCGTATCAATATTTTGTCATGTTGGTCCTGAGTTGTTCCTCTATTGTGTTTGTGTCCGTGCTCAAAAAATGTGTCTATTATGTAGCTCAAGTAGGCATTTCTGCTAGAAATTGATTACTTGAGTAAATACGAGTATAAAAAGATGTCGTTTTTTAATAACTATTACTGATTTTGTTAGGAGTTGTTATTCCAAATTTTTCTCTTATATATTTTTATTTAAGCTTAAATAAATTCATTTGTGAATCAAATATAAATGTCAAACAATAAACCAAAATATTGTGGAAGCACCACCGCTGAAAAGGTAAAATATAAAGACGCCGGAAAAACATTGTAGCAATTTTTTATAGCTAAATGAAAAGACAAAATGACACCAAAATGATTCAATTTAGACATTGTTTTGGGTTATTGAAACAAAAACATGAATCAGAATTTTCGTTTCAATAACCCGAAACAATGTTCAAATCGGATAATTTTGATACCATTTTGTTCGTCCCATTTAGCTATAAAAAATTGCTATAATTTTCATCTTATGAAAGTTTAAAAAATTAATTTTTCCGCAAAAAATTTTAAAAAGTTTGTGTATTACAACGAAGAGCTTGTAACAAACTCAAAATTTCAAACGCAATTATCTCGAAAACTACAACGATTCAGAACATGCCGTAAAAACAAAAAATGCTCCATTTTTGATGATCTTTTCGAATATATCATTTTTTCATATGGTTGTAAATTACTAGACTGGTCCTTTAACCCTATTATCCCATCTACCCTCATCACTTTGAACTAGATAGTAATCAAAACGAGTACATACCCCATGATATGTACTCATTTTGATCGTCTCAACGAGCTGAATCGAATGATGTAAATCGTTTTTAAAAATTCGCCTTTGCTCAACTTTTTTAAAGTTTGCTCCACCATGATCCCCCCTCCACAATTATAGCGAGAATATAATATTTACACAAATTTGCCTTCAAATTTAGGTCTTAAAAGATGTGGATTTAACAGGAAAAACTATTCTAATCACTGGTACTACAGCTGGTATTGGCCGAGAAACCGCTCGATCTCTAGCATTAAAAGGAGCACATGTGGTAATGGCAAATAGGAATGTAAATCTTTCTGAAGAACTTCGAGATGAAATTTATAAAGAGGTAGTATAAAATTAGGAGCTACTTCGGCTCTTATACCCCAATAAACGTGGTCTAAAATCGAAAAATTTTATTTTTCAAAATTTTCTCAAAAATTACCCTAATAGGAGTAATTTTATGCGGGAAACATTGGCGATGTTATTTGTGAAAGAGCCGAAGTAGCTCCAAATATGATAAAAGATTTTTGAGAAATAGAAAATTTTAGACATCGTATAGAAAAATTGATATTATTCAACTCGATTTGAACTCCCTGGCATCTGTAAAACACGCTTCAGAAGAATTTTTGTCTAAAGGATGGTAATTATTTTTAGAAACCGAAATGTGGATGCTAAAGCGAAATTTGGGGAAGGGGCAAATTTCAAAAAATTTTGTCGACTTTCTGAAAATGTACACCCTAAATAATACTTCCTCCTCCCAAAAATCTTCATAATCTATGCTCGTCGATCTATAAAATAGACTGCTCGGAGTACCTCCCACTGGAGATCCGTCGAAACACGGTTTTTGAAGTTCGACCACAAAGTTTTGGTATTGAGGTTCAGGGAGTTCATTTATTTGAAAATTTGCGGGGGAGGGGGGTCAATTTTTGCTCCCAAGTGCGGGTTCCATAAATGGACCCCCTATCTATGACCCAGTAAACAGTGAGAGCGGCCCCCTCCGAAACCGAAAAATTTCTATGCTAAAAGTGAAAAAATAAAAAAAATTTCATTGAAAAAATGAGTTTTTGGGATTCCCCCCATTGCGAAATCGGAAAGTTTAAAATCCTGTATACGCTATTGTTGTAAAAGCACCTAGCCCATTTTTTAAACCCCATTTTTAGGCCACTTAACGTTTTAATCCTTAATGCTGGAGTAAACGGCGCACCAAATAGGGCAACAAAAGATGGTTATGAGTCAACTTTTGGTGTAAATCATTTAGGACATTTTTGTAAGTCTATTCTCCATAGTTAATTATTATGAAATCTTTTTAGACCTAACTTATTTACTCATGAATAAACTTCGCGAAAATGCTCCAAGTCGTTTAGTTGTAGTTTCTTCTGACTTGCATGCACGATCAGGGGTATGTTAAAAAAGTTGGTTCAAAAAATAAGAAATAAAATTTTAAAAATGCGTCGTTATAGTTATAGACTGGCACATAAAATTTTTTTGTCATTTAAAAAAAAATGATACTCTATTAATTAACATTAAAGGGGGGGGGGTACAGATCGAGGCCCGATCTCGAAAAAAATTTTTTTTCTCAAAATTGGCTGATTTTTGGTACTCTTTGAAAACATTTTACTTGACCCTGATTCAGGGAAGGAATCGGTGTATTGAAGCGAAAATCAAACATGGTTTTCTCATAAAAATCCACAAATGTTTGATTTTCGCTTCAATACACCCACCACCTTCCCTGAATCAGGGTCAAGGAAGCGTTTTCACGCTTTGGGAATACGCGCAATCGATTCCCCGCATAAAATTACCCCTAAAAATGATTTTGTTGGGGTTAAAACTTATAACCCCTAATTTTG
>JAQGBS010003335.1:0-11676 GCA_034698545.1 Acrobeloides obliquus
TCGATTTTCTCGGCTGCATTCATTTGCCAAAGCTCGAGCAACCAGAGTTTTTCCAGTACCTTAAATGGTCAAAGTCTGTCTGTCTAAATAACTAACTAACTAACTACTAACCTAACTAACTAGATGACTAACTAGATAACTAACTAACTAAATTAACTAACTAACTAACTAACTAAACTAGCTAGCTAACCAACTAATCTATCTATCTATTACCTGGTGGTCCATAAAAAAGCACTCCTTTCGGTGGTGTAACATTGAATTTCTTGAAAATTTCTGGGTAAATAAGCGGAAATAGCACAATTTCTTTCAATGCTTGAAGATGTTGGGTGAGACCACCAATCTGTTCGAAACCGATATTTTGGTCAATAGCCATGGGATCAATATCAGTACAGCTAGTGCCTCCAAGTTGTCGCAGGCGTTCTTTGATCAGTGATGAAGATTTTAATTCTTTTTCTAAATTAAAGAGTCAAAATTAGGGGGATGTACAAGTTACAAAATTTGACAGTCCTTATCATCGGGTAGAAATATGCGAATTTTGAGCACGAACATAAATTTTGCTCTTTGTGACGTCCGTCCGTGCTTCCGTTCGTCTGTCTGTCCGTTCATCCGTTCGTTCGTCCGTTTGACCGTCAGTTCCTCTGTCTGTTCGTTCGTTCGTCCGTCGCCGTTCGACTGTCCTTCCGTCCCTCTGTCCGTCGCCGTCCGTTCGTCCGTGCGATCGTCCGTTCTTCTGTCTGTCCGTTCGCTCATTCGTCCGTGCATCCGTCGCCGTTCGTCCATCTGTGCGCTCGTTCATCTATGTTTCCGTTCGTCTATTATGAACAATTTATGTTCGTGCTCAAAATTCGCATATTTCTCCCCAATGAAAAGAATAGTCACGTTTTTGTAACTTGTGCATCCTAACTACACTATTTACCATTCATATTTATCGGAAGAAACCTATTTCGCCCCTTTTGCATGCTCAATAATTTTCTTCTTTCAAAGCGTGCTTCATTTATGAGATCTTTTTCAGCAGAGATCTTTTGCATATCGTCACCCGAAAAATCGGTACTGGACGAAGAATCTCGATTCGATTTTCGACGACGTCTAAAAATTCATGCACTAATTTGAATTTTGAGAAAATCATTACCGCATAGGCCGTCGGCTTCGTGACACCGAGCCATTCATGTAACCATTACAAGCTTCCATTGATCGAGCTCGATGACTGCGTCTTTGGTGCTCCTCAAAATTTTTTACTGTGAATCGTTCAACAGGGTTTCGATGCCGGCGAAAACTATATTGACGTCGTTCATCATCCTCTTCATCACTGTCAGCAGAAACAGCATCTCGGGGTTTTATGACATGCTCGTTCATAGAGATGCCAAGTTCTATAAATTTCGGGGGTGGTTTGAAATATAATTTTTTTAAATATGGAAACAGTTTCAAATTTGTTCGTGGTGTCAAATTTGACTAGTGGTGAGACATTTGGCACCATTGACACCATTAACAAATTATATACTGTCCCCAAAATTCGCATATTTAAAGGACCAGTCCCGTAGGAAAAAAAGTTGTCATTTTTGTGTATATTCGGAAAGTTCATAAAAAATGGAGCATTTTTTGTTTTTATGGCATGTTTTGAATCGTTGTAGTTTTCGAGATAATTGCGTTTGAAATTTTAAATTCAAAAAAGTTTGTATATTACAACGAAAACATGTAACAAATTCAAAATTTCAAACGCAATTACCTCAACAACTACAACGATTCAGAATATGCCGTAAAAACAAAAAATGCTCTGTTTTTCATGAACTTTCTGAATATCAACAAAACATGGCAACTTTTTTCCGATCGGACTGATTCTTTAAGATAAATTTCTCGAAAATTACGTCTCTGAACTCGCATAATCTTCCTTTCTGATTTATCCAAGTTGTTCAAAGAATTCGTTGCTGGAAGTGAATCCCCATTTGGTTCAGTGATTTGTGTGTCAACGGTATCTTGCTTTTCTGGTCTCTTTCGAAGAACGCGATTCACAACAACTTCTTCATCGTCGCTCTTAATTCTAGGTGTAGGTGGTCCGCTATCATCTTCGAAGTCTTCATACAGACGACGACGTGATCGGGTGGAATAACGACGTACGGATGTTTCTTCATACTCATCTTCTTGGTATTCCTGAATTTTGTAAATTTTTTTGGAGACATGAGACATTTTTATAGGTAAATAATTAGTTTCTATTATCACCATGAATAAATTACAGGGCGTCCCCACAAATGGAGATTCAAGTTTTTTAATTTCCACAAAATGACCCTATAGGGGTTTTTCTATACGAGGAATCGATTGATCGATGGTTCAGTGGTATAAGAGCCGACAGTAGCTCTTTTGTATGACTTTTTATATATTGTTGAGTACACTCACTTGATGTCTTGCCTTATTGGCCTGATTCAAAAGTGATTGAAAAAGTGGAGAATTTGCGGCAAGCCCGAGTGTATTTTCTGACAAACTTTTATAAACCGCGTGTCTTTCGCGATTTGATCGCCGAGTACATGAATCCGGTAGATCTTTTCGTATAGGTGGTGCCATTCAATTTTTTCTAAAAAATAAATTTACAACTTGATAGTCGTCAAAGAAGAGAAAGAGAGAGGATATCAATTATCTTGTTTTCTTTTACTAGATTGATTGAAAAAAACGTATTTCATCATCATCGCGCAAAAAACATCGATTATTAAAAACGTGTTGCTTTAAGGCGATCGATGAAAAGAATGCGCCAATGAGTGGTTGTATTTGAGTTTTTTTATTTGAATTTGAATTGTTATATTTCTCAAGAATTCTTTTTAATGTGTAAGCGATTTCAATCTTGGTTTGAGAACCCATAACTGTTTTACTTAGTGGAATACTACAGGGGCTATAGCCTCACCTGAACATAATCATTTCATGTTCAGGTCTATCATGAAATTTGACTTTCTTATAAATTTTTTATATCGAAAATCGATTTCATAGGTGTCAGGGGGTCGCAATTGCGACCCCCGTAAAAAGCGTTATAGCCCAAAATTTAAATCCGAAATTTAGAAATCCAAAATTAGGCTTTGGCCTTAGGCTTAGGCTTAGGCTTAGCCTTAGGCTAAGCCTAAGGCCTAAGCCTAATTTCAGTTTTCTAAATTTCGGATTTTTTAAATTTTAGGTTGTCTAAATTTTAATTTTCTAAATTTCGGGATTCTAAATTTTGGGTTAGATTCCCTAAAAGTGGTCCGATCCCCCGTAAAATAGTCCGCGTGAGGGGGATAGTATTGACTTGAGTAAAAAAAGCTGAAGCCATAAAAAAGAGTGATCAAAAGATATCTAAAGTACAAAAAAACAAGGCTATAAAAATTCCAGATACACTACACTACAGAATAAGCCGCTACAGAATGAACACTGAAACAGACTCTAACTCATACATACTTTTAGATTTTATGATATTGCTTCAAATGCTGTTTCAGCATTTTGTTCTGGAGGAATGAAATGTAAGACCGGATTTTGTGGAGATGTTATTGGAAGCCAAGTAAGACTCAATAAATTTTTTAAAGCAATTAAACCAAAACAACTTGATGACACACAATGTTGTTGTGATTCCGTCTTCATCATCTGAAAAATCTTCGTCGGGTGGAGGTTCATTCTTGGTTGGACTATATAGTCTTCTGCGTTGAGATAGTGTTATGACTAGAATAGAATTTTGAGCGTTTACTCCAATGGTCATATGGTTTGGTGGTACTGGACTTATCTTAGGCGCCCCTCAAAGCTGGTTCAAACCCCGCTTGGGGTCAAAAGATTTTGCCTAGTAGTAATCTCCTCTTTGAATGGCCACAACTGTTGCGAGTTATTTTAACCCAGCTTATAGGGGCAAGGTCCGAAATAGCCGGTTCTCTAGAAAGCTCAGCATTACACCCACTTGTTTCTTTCGTTCGATCAACGCTCCTTTCTTTGTACGACTTGACGAATATGTATTTGGCAAGATTTCATGTAGTAAGGAATGGGTGGTAAAAGGTGCAAAAATATGAAATAAATGTGAAAAGCGAGAAATAGCTTGGCCAATAGGTGCAGGTGCACTGGAAGTGCACAGTACACCATCATGCATGTGAAATGTGTGTGCTCGCTAATACAAAAGCTATGTTGTGATTTGTCTGGATTTTGGCGCATTGAAAATGTGCGTTATCGGCACAGGATTAGGAAAGTGCCGGGGAAATGTTTTGAGAATTGGGGGGGGGACGAGCTCAAATAAAGTGGGGGGAAGGAATTTTTGATGACAATTCCTGTCTATATAAACCAGGCCCTGGCATTGAAGGACATAATTAGTCCACTTAAAGGGACTTGAAGATTCTTGTGAACTGGATTTTTACTATGAAATATGAGCTTTATTTCGTCTGGATGAAGTTACCATCTATCCCATTAATGCCTATTAGTGCCTATAGACACTATAGCACCTATTAGTGCCCATAAGTTGTATCTATACTACGATACACCTGATGGGCATAATAGGTACTAGATCGGTACTATAGGTACTAATGGGCACTTATGGGTACTAGATGGGCACTTATAGGCACTATATGATTTTGTCAGATGTACTATAAAATTGTACCACACCAATGTTTACTATAAAAATCTTATATTAGTAATTTCTAATGAACCAGTAATTATTTTCAAATTGATTGCTATATACTAACCTTCTAAAAAAATAGCACTATGGGCACTTTGAAAAAACTTTCCGAACAACCCCGTATAAAGAGATCATTTTCCCTCCGCCATTCACCCGAATATTTGATGTGTTTCTTAATAATACTACCCACAAATTTGCATGCCAAAATGCATCACAATGAATTGCTAAATTTTAATAACGATATCAATTCTATTAAACTGCAAACACACCTCTAAATATGATTATCAAAGCAAAGAATGCCAATTGCGTAATTTTAACCCTACATAAGGATTAAGTATTTATGTATTATTGTGAGTCGACACTCCAATTCCTTTGTACACGCTTTTTATTTATGTATAAAAATTGTGGCTCATTAAGTATTAGTTGCAAAAGTATTTTTACAAGAAAGTGATGGCTTTTAACTTATTCTTTGCGATACTATTAATTATAATAATTTCTATAACTTGTTCTCATCCTTGGCAAAGACCTCATGTTCACCCTTGCTATACTTGTAAAACTGATGATGATATAAAAAGAATTATGGAAGCAACCAGACTTGTGATTGGAGGTGTAGAATCTAAGAAAGGTAATGCGAATCTTCAACAACTCATTAATAGAAAAAATCGAAAAAATAAGCAATCAAGAAAAGAAAGTTGGTGGAGTCCTCTTATTAGGTTTGGTTAATTGTTATAAAAAAATAAGTTCAAATGCATAATAAAATTTTTGTTTCTTTATTATTTTTCGTACACAGTGAACACGTTTGACAAAGACTGCGTTTTTACATTAGCCAGCAGATGCGACCTGCGCGCAGCAACTGTGGAGATCGATTAGCTGGCATGCAGCATTCACCGATCAACACACAGAATCTGAAGCGCAAGGTGCTGCACGCATCTGTTGATTTCTTATGCAGTTGCTGTTTGCGGCCAAGGGCGTAGAAAATTTTCGAGGGGAGGGGTAGTGAAGTAGCTGATAGGAAAGATTCGCAGCCGAAAATTTTTTTACTCCTTGATCCTTCAAGCTGTTTTTACTCGACCTCAAAAAATTGAAAAAAATGACCATTTTTTGACTAAAAATCGTCATTTTTTCACCAATTTTTGGCTTAAAAAATGACAATTGTTCATAAAATTTTTTTCGAAAAACAGCAAGTAGCTAACCGGATGTTTTTTTTGACACTATAACTTTCACCACTTTCATGTTCGCTACGTAACTTTCGGCACGTTGCCAAAAAACTATAACTTTCGCCATGTTTGTGTCAATATACATATCTATTGCAAATCAGGCAACTCAATTAGTCTGAAATTAAATATATTTATTGACACGAAAGTGGTGAAAGTTACATGTCGAAAGTTAGCGTGGCGAAAGTTATAGTGCCTTTTTTGACCCCCCTCCCCTTACCAGTCGGCAGCTACTTCATTGGGAAGGGGCAATGACCTCAAAAAACAGTCAAAAAATTTTTTAAAAAGGTCAAAATTAGAGGTACAAATTTTAATTTTTCAGGTTCTGTTCCTCTTGCCTCCCCCAGCTACGCCCTTGGCAGCAGCTCTGCGAACTGCTTGCTGCGCCGCATCTGTTGCGTGCTGATTGACCCACGCTGCGGTTGCGATTAAGGCGCAGCTGTTGGCTGATGCGAAATCTTGGCTAATGTTCTCGGGGATCTAGGACGAAAAAGGGTAAGTGGGGAGGGAGAAATTAATTGGCGTCCCATTTTTTGAGTACGCATTACGTGCTCAAAAAGTAGGTACCAAATTGGTACCCATTATTTGTACCCCATAAGATGAATTTAGGGGAAGTCCCGTCTCTTATCCATCATAGAAAAAATTTTTAAGGTGTTGATTTTTGGTCAAAATTTTCATTATTCACCTCTAAAAATCTACTTTTTTGGCGACTTTCCCCTCCACACCAGACTTGAAATTACGCCACTGGGAGGGGGGCGATGACCCAAAAAAGCTATTTTTTTCAAATTTTTTCCAAAAAAGGCTATGTTATAATTTTTTCGCCGCTGGGAGTCAATAGTCCCCTCCCCTAGTTACGTTCCTCACTGTCATCATTGTTGATAAGAACTTTTTTCTTTCAATCAGGTTTGTCAAAGAATCGATTTCATTTTTTCAGTGGGTGTCTGGCGCCAAACTTTTAATATTTATCATCTTTTTTGAATCTTTCATGTGTATTATTTGAGATTAGTACCGTAAGAATTTTTAGTTTGTGAGTAGCTTGATTTCAAATTTTTATCACTATTTTAAACGAAGAAAGAATTTCATGCCTTAATCATGGGTCTCGATGCTTCGAGAAACTCCACTTTTAGTATTAGGCAATAAACAAGATTTGGCAAATGCAATTGGGGTATTGGAAATGGCTGAAAAACTACAGGGTAATTAAAAAAGAGCACTTTTGCAATTTTTTGACAAAAATTTTCAAAAAAAATTTTTGTTAATTGTTTGAAACACTTCTCTAAGGGTAAAATTGGCTGAAAAATCAATTGCGCGCATTTAAGAATACCAGAAAAGCTGTCTTCATCCACTTTTTTACCTCAAAATTTAGGTGGGGACAGGCTCAAAAAACGTCGATAAGCGCTTTTTGAGCTATTATAGTATATATGAATATTTGTAAAGATTATATGCAATGGTTGTAAAAAAGTGACGTTGCCTATGTGGGTTGAATGACACATGCATTCAAGCAAGAAAAAATCAAATCATATTGATTAGTGTTTATTGTCCATTTTTCTTTAGCAATTACTCGCAGTTGATAAAACATTTTTCATCCCAATAATAATTGGAAAGTTTTTATCCATTGCGCTATTTACGCAGAATACTTCTTTTCCCGCGCAAATTATAAAAAAATACGGAGATTAGCATAAAAGGTCAGCATCCGTCCGATCTGGCAAGTTAAGCAACATTGGGCCAGCATGCACCGAGTTCGAATCTCCAACTGGGCAAAATTTTTTTGACCCAAATAAAAAAATTAAATTTCTAGCATTTTTTTAAGGTGCAAAAAATCGACTTTCAAAACTTCAAAGTAAAAAATAAAATTTTTATTTGCGTTCTAAATAACAACTTTTTATTTTGGCCAAAAAATCATGATCGATTGGAGATTCAAACTCTGCGCATGCTGGCCCAATGTTGCTTAACTCTCCAGATCGAATGGATGACGCTCTATCGGGGTTGGGAAACTTGGGATCCCATGTGTTTTTATTTCTGTAACTTTTTTAAAAATAATAATTTATTTGCTAAATTCAAAGGAGGACTCGAAATTTCAAGGGAGGACTCGAAAGGATCCTAAAAATGTAATAAATTTTTCATATTAAAATTTTTTTTAAGACCTCTTCATAGTCCAAGTCTGAAATCCCTAATGATGCCAAAGAAGGATCCAAGCGATCTGTATCTTAGTAGCTCATTCTAAAAAAATTATACATGGTGAGATATAGAAAAGTAAATTTTGCTTTTTTTGCACGAAAAATTTTCGAAGTTTTATTTCTTTTCAAAAATTTCTTTTTTATAAACTTTTTTTTATAAAAAAAGAAAAATTTTTTAATATATAATTTTGCATGTGGTTTTTCCTTGTAATTTTTTTGGTCCTTTTTTGTAACTTTTATTTTGCAATTTTTTGAGTCTTTTTTGTAATTTTTTTGGCTCTTTTTTGTAATTTTGATTTTTTTGTAAAAATATTTTGATATTTCATTTAAAAATTTTTTAGCGTATAGAAAGACACAATACGTTACAAAAATTTCACAATAGGATGACCCCATCCCCCTCCGGCTGCGCCGGAGGATGCCCACCCTTTTAACCTGCAGTCTAAAGTCGCAATAGGATGAACCCTCCCCCCTCGGCTACGCCGAGGGATGCCCACCTTTTTGACCTACAGCCTAAGGTCAAAATGACATCTTCGACTGAAGTCGACCGATTACAGATGAAATTCGAAAAGTGTCTTTTTTATTGAAAATTACAAAAAATCTTCAAAAAATTACGAAATTTTTTTAATTACAAAAAGACACAAAAAAATTACAAAAAGAATTATATCCTATAAATTTCACTTAATTTTTTATTTTCCTGCATTCAAAAAAAGTTACAAAAATAAATCAAAAAAGTTACAGAAATAAAATTTATCGCTTGAGATGGTGTCACTATGTATCATCTTTTCATTCAAAATTCAAGTATAATATTTCATTTTAAACTGTTGGGATTACAAATACAGGTTCATTATTCTTATGGCATAATTTGCGAATAATTTTAACAAAGAATCTCCGATTGCTTGGAATAAAGAAGCTAAAAAATGTTTCAATAATATTTTTTCAAAATGATCAAATCCGATAATGAATAAATCCAATGGACCATGAATACTCAATATACAAATAAATACTTGGATAACAATAGATGTATACTTAATTTTAAGCATAATAATAAAGGATACAACTATAAATATAGAACCGCACAGAAATATAGCCACATACGTTTGTATTAAGACTGCTTTGTATAATTTTCTTTGGAGTGCATAAGTATTTTTATGGTACTTCTTTTGTCTTAAAAAGAAAGATCTTAAAAAGAAGATCGGTATTAAGGATAATGTAATCAAAAATAAAGCCCCAATTATACATATTATAAAGTAAGTTATTACATAACCAAAGTTATGACTTTCTTGTAACTTTCCATAGCCTAAATTGAAATGGAATTTCTCGCCAAGATAACAAAATTTAATCAATCGTGACAGGAGGGGGGGGGGGGCGAAAATGAGTGATCATCCACCACCACCCATCATACATGATGGTAGTTCTCACTACCACCCACCATTCACCACTCACTGGGTGGGTTTTGGGTGGTACCATTCATGGGTGGTGGGTGTTTCCACCCATATGTGGTTTCGGTGGTGGTGTTTCTTCCCATGGATATTTGTGTACTCTTCGTTGTAATACACAAAATTTTTTGAATTTTTTGAGAAAAAATCGATTTTTCTTCAATTTTTTAAATTTTCATAAAATGAACATTGTAGCAATTTGTATAGCTAAATGAGATGAACAAAATGACACCAAAATTATCTAATTTGAATATTGTTTTGGGTTATTGAAACGAAAATTCTGATTCATGTTTTCGTTTCAATAACGCAAAACAATGTTCAAATTGGATAATTTTGGTGTCATTTTATTCGTCTCATTTAGCTATAAAAATTGCTACGTTTATTTTAAGAAAATTAAAAAAATCGATTTTTTCTCAAAAAATTCAAAAAAGTTTGTTATTACAATGAAAGACTTGTAACAAATTCAAAATTTCAAACGCAATTATCTCGAAAACTTCAACGATTCAAAACATGCGGTAAAAACAAAAAATGCTCCATTTTTCATAATCTTTCCGGATATATCATTTTTCATTTAATTGTAAATTACTGGGCTGGTCCTTTAAGTTCATTGAGAAAATACTGATATCCAGGAGTCTCTATCATTCTCTTTTTGAAACTGATAATTTTTTTACCTGAATTTATTTTTTAAGTTGGCCAGAATTTTGCGCTGAAGAACACAACGTAAAGCTTTTTGGCTCTATGATTTTCGCATACGAACTTTGGCACAACGAATTTTCGCAACTCGAGTTTTCGCGACTCGAATTTTCGCAAAACAAATTTTCGCAAACGAATTTTCGCACATATGCTTTAAAATCACCACTGCGCCATATGTTTTTTATGCTATCGCAACGGTGATTTTGCACTAAAAAAATCATTTCTAAACGTCTTTGAAAATTTTTTAACAATAAGATTCGTTTATTTAAACCAAAAAAACAATAACAAAATCAAAATCAATATATTCATAAATATCACAAAAATAAAGTAGAGATTTTTATTCTTTTTAATCGTCCAATTAGATCGTCATTTCAAAAATTGCGTAAAAATGGCATTTAGAATGGCATAAAAACATCTAACACAGAGGTGTTTTTAGTGCAGTGTGCAAAAATTCGTTTGAGAAAGTTCTGTGCAAAAAATAGTATGCCGAAATTCGTTTTGTGAAAATTTGGTTTGCAAAAATTCTGTGCAAAAATTCGTTGAGCCAAAGTTCGTATGCGAAAAATTATAAAGCCGCTTTTTCCAAGAAAAAATCGTTTTTGGATCAAAAAATTGATTTTTTAATATAATATCGTATTACTTGTCGACAACAGAGGCAAATCAAGAGAATACAGATGTTTTAATAGGTATCGTTGACATCGAATGACTTTTTACTCCAAAGTCTGTGAGAAAAGCTAATTATGAATCGACTTTGAGGATTCTCGATCTTTAATCAAAGATCAAAATCCTCAAATCTTCAATAATCCCTTTTTCCTTTCTTTAATCGAAAATCCCTCATCTTTTTATTCTTCTTCTCAGCCCCTGTCAAATTTTAAAGAACTCCAATTATTTATTTCTCTTAGAAATTGTATTGAGTCCATTTTCCTCTATTTCTTCCGACATGGATAGATCAGTTTCAAAATTTTGAAGAAAAAAATTCCTTTTTTGATTCAATCAAAGGTTGATTATTGGAAAAATTTCTAATAATCGATCAATCGTTCCAATAAAAAATCGGAAAAATTTTGAATAAAAAAACTGGAAAAATTTATTGTTAAATTTTGAAAAAAATCAACCATAATTTGTGCTTAATGGAATTTGAGGATTTACACTACTTTTTCTTCTTATAAATATCGTTTGGGTATTTTTGGTATAACTGATGTTATCGAAAACATTTGCTGTTTGTTCGGATTTTATATTCAATTTCCTGCACAAGTTAAAGTAAAGCTTTCTTACTGCCCTAAAATCAATTATTCTAGCGATAGATTACGAGAAAAAGAATACTTGTTATATGGTTGAATATAAATGATATTAAGTAAAATAGTTGGTATAGGAACTAAAGATATAATAAATATACATACGGCGGAAATAATATTGAAATAAAATAATTTCATGAAATATGAAAACACCAAGATTACGCCTGGAATCCCAACTACTACTAGATAAATTAATTCTTCCAAGACGATAATATTGCTTAGTCGACAATAAAGTTTATAAGTTTTAGCTGTTAAACTCGATTT
>JAQGBS010003336.1:0-11668 GCA_034698545.1 Acrobeloides obliquus
TTGAACCCAACCAACTTAAAGCCGGATATCAAAATCCAATTGAAAAGTTGATGTCAATTCCTTCATTTTCGGACTCAACATAGTCAAAAACGGGGGTACAGGTGAAATTTAGACAAATCAAGCAACTTTTGGGATCCGGGTCCTTCCAAGGGTCGATTTTTATAGAAAGTGGCTTTTAAATTGTATTATTTCGCAATAATTTCGTAATATTTATTTGTAATATCATGTCAGTACCATTTCAGGTGCTTGTTTTTATTGACAACAAAATTGTATATAAGTGTCTCAGTTAATATTGTAAGGGGGAAGTTGTTTAGATTTGAGTTAATTTGAATAAAGTTTCTTCTTATAACCTTCTTGTTAAACCCCTAACCTGATAATCCTTTTAAACTTACCACTAGTCTAGCTATCATGTTCATTCTAAATAAATCCTCTTCGACCCCGTCCATGTATACGAGGAGTTCATAGTTGTTGTACTGCTTATAAAAATCAATTTTGCACTGATAATATCTCTGCCATTCAGCTGTGCTAATTTCTGGATTGGCTAAAAAGTTAGACATCTATAAGTTTTAATGAAAAATTTGAAAAGCATAAAAATGATGTCTATGCAAGAATGCGATAACTTACTTATCTTTATGCAAGTATAGTTAGAAATATGAGTGAGGTTAATAGCACGCTGAAACTCTGAATGCAGTAACTCTATGCTTTGTCCGTTTCCCATAACAAAGTAGCTAAAATCCAATTTTTGTCAAAAAACGAGATTTTGGTACATAAAATGTTTTCAATCTAACTACCTCGGCACTTTCACCTCACATAGTAGTTAGGCAAATACACTGTTCCACGAAATTATAAAGTACAGGGTGCGAGATGAAACGGGCCACCCTGTTTTCTTTTCATTTTTAACAACAAATTTATGCAAAACAAAACAAATAACAACAAAACAAAGATATATTTATTCGAACCAGCCACCTTCGGCATCAACACAGGCCTTCAGGCGCTTTGGGAAGTTGTCCACCACCTTGATCAGGGTCTCCAGAGTGATCTCGTTCCAAGCCTTTTTCGGCATGTCGGCTTATTCCAAGAAGTTCCGCTATTTTTTTCTTGCTTTCTCCTTTTTCATGCATCCGAATAATAGCAGGACGAAATTCCGAAGTTTTAAATTCCATTTTTACACTAAAAAACACAAAATTTAAAACAAATTTATGTTAAAAATGAAAAGAAAACAGGGTGGCCCGTTTCATCTCGCACCCTGTACCTGTAAGGAAATTAAAGGAAAAGCTGTGTCGTTTGATCTCAGTGAAATTTCCAGGGGCAGATGAATCTGAACCAAATTAATATCGATTTCGCTTCACTTTTTCTACAAGATTTATCAAAACTTTTTGGTCATAACTATCGAAATAAATTTTTTTTCTTTACAGTTTTCCTAGAAGAACAGGGCTTTTCAGTCATTTCAGTAGAAAAATGAGATCCTAAGTTTAGGCATCATACAATATCGACCCAAAATTTTTCTGCAGCATATTAATAGACATGAAAAGGCTCTTCAAAAATGCCATAACCCTAGTAAATAATTTCTTTGGATATACATTTTTAGAAGATGCCTTTATAATTTCGTGGGGCAGTGTAGGTTTGCGTTAATAATGTAAAGAAAATCAGCTTTCACATGTTGAAATTATCGGGTACAACATATGAAAATATTTATAAAAGATTACATTTATTTTTGCAAACTTTGTCTGCTCCAAAAACTACTTTAATCATAACTTCTGCATAATCCCAGTTGTTCGTTTTTTCCATCTTCAAAATCTCAAAAATCTTACACAAAGTAAGCTAAATTTAACGCAAGGTAATAGAAATTTTCACCTGTTGAATGTTTCTAAGATATTTTAAGAACAAGCGGAATAGGAAATTAATTCGATTCTTTTCTTGTTTCTGAGAAACTAAGAGTTTTTGATCCCACCTGCTAGGGAGCAAGATTTTTTGTAAAAGTAAGAGTCAACTTTCCGTAGTTGTAGAATAAAATTTATTAGAGAAAAACTTTATTAAAACAAAAGAAAGTGCCTACTTTTATTCCATAGGACAACTCGAATTTTCCCTGTTTGCCCCTTAAAAATGTCAGGTTGCCAGTGAATTATTAACGCAAATCTCAAGCCTGACTTGGTCAGGGATGTCGGTTAGGGGTCAATTGTTGTACTTGATTAGTGACAAGTGTCAAGTGATTAGTGACAAGTGAGCAAAAATGAATGGAAAACTTGACAAGTGAGCACTTGACAAGTGACTAATCACTTGACACTTGTCACTAATCAAGTACAACAATTGACCCCAGGAGTTCTAGTTGATTTTTATGTGTAACTCGGAGCTTGCGTAGTGAGAAAATTACGAGCCCAAAAAGTGAACTTTTGAGGGAGTCAAAAAGCGTTATTAATAGAAAGAAAGTATAATAATGGCCTTTCGACTACTCGCAACCAATACAAAAAGCTCGGTCTCGTCGAGTTATAGCTCATAAAAAAGATTTAAATTCATTTCTATGCCTCCTTAAAAAGTTACGGCACTATGTTTCCCATATACCCATTTGTGAAAGATAGTGTACCACCATCTTCAAAGGCTCGAGTGGACCCCAAAGCACCGAGCTGCCGGTTTATACAAAATTGTATTTTCGTGCAAAATTCGCGATTTCCGATAAACTAATTTATTTCCGATAGTATATAAAAATAAAATAATTTGAAATTGATCCAAAATACTATAAGAAAGATATATTAATATCAATAAGTAATGCTCTTCGCTCGGCTATCAGAACAATCTTTCGGTATACAATAAAAATCCCGAAAAATTAAAATCTCAAAAATCAAAATCCCAAAAACTTAATTTCTGGATTCAGAATCCGGAATTCAGAATCCGAATACAGAAACCAGATTCTGGATTCGGATTCTGAGTCGGATTCTGAATTCGGATTCTAGATTCTGAATCCGGATTCTGAATCTGGATTCTAGATTCGGATTCTAGATTCTGAATCCGGATTCTGGATTCAGATTCTGAATTTGGATTCTGAATCCGGATTAAGAATCCAGAATCCGAATTCAGAATCTGAATCCAGAATCCGGATTCAGAATCTAGAATCCAAATTCGGAATCCAGATTCAGAATCCAGATTTAGAATCCAGAATCCGAATTCAAAATCTGGATTTTGATTTTTGAGATTTTGATTTTTTGGGATTTTGATATGGCTTCAATCTTTCGGTATTGTCACCACAACTTTCGGACTGACCTTTTCAGTCCTACTTTTTGTATTTTCTGTCACAAATTGCCATCTGTCCATCATAAACACATGGTAACAAATCTTCTTCATCCCGATCCTATAAGACTTCAGCATAAACAAAGTACAAACAGTATCAAGAATTACAGAAAACTGATAAAGAGTCAAATTGAGATTATTATAGGTCATAACGAACAATGCGTACCAGGGATTACCAGCGACATTTCCATCTGTGATGGGCCACATTTTATAAGCTACAATGAATAAGACTATAGAGAGTAGGACAAAATTGACGGCACCTTGAAAAAGACATACAAACGCTGCACGATTTAGATCATGTAAGATAGAGAGTTCTGTTGAGGATTTTGCGAGTCGTTTCATTTTATGAATTTTTATTATGACTACGAAGGAGCATAGAAAGGTCCCGACTAGAGAACTAGCATACATGATTAGTCTTAGATAGTTCAAAAACATGTACATATAAAAATAATAATAAGCTGCATAAATCGAACAGAAAATCAAGTCATAGGCTAGCATGAAAAAGACCAATTTTTTTCCAGAGAAGACTTTGTTATAAAATTTTCTGAAATACAAGATCACAAATCGAGAAAATGCTAGAGGAAATATCGAATTTTCGGCTAAATTTGTGTTGACACTATTTAAGAAAGACAAGAAAGGGACTTTTGGGATATCGGGAAACATATATCCCAAATCCCATTGTATCACCACTAAGAGATTGAGTATAGCAATGTGGAAGATGAACCATTTTGAGTCGTCTCGGTCTTTTCTTCGAAGAATCGTGACAAAGATTAAAAATAGCAGAACCACAAGCATGACTTGCCAGAGGGAGAAGATGGTAGAAACTCGAAATACGTAAGCATAATCGCAAATATCCCAAGTTTGATTCGAGTCTGGTACGAAAGTAATATTGGAACACAACATCTTGACACCTCTTAAAGATCATTCTAGGTGTTTTCAAGTCCTTTTTATATTACGGTGGTCTATACATTTTCTCATGAAGGAAACACTTTCACACTTGTTTTGAAAAGCTAGGTCTTATACTCTCTCATGATTCGACTACAACCCTAGAGTAGGTGACTATATAATTCCTTGTACAAATTCTTGTAGGTTGTGAGATTTTGCCATTAAGTTAATCATTTTTTGTAGTCGAATTATGAGAGAGTATAAGACCTAGTTTTACGAAACAAGTGTGAAAGTGCTTTCTTTATGAGAAAATGTGTAGGCTGAACTTTTAGTTTATTATGAAGAAATTAAAATTCTTTGATCACGGGAAAGTTGAGAAAACCACTTTGAAATCTTTTAATAATAAACAAGAAAGTCTGTTTGTGTCACCGAATTTTGTAACCTTAAGTCCAATCCCGTTACGACTTAGATTTTTGGAAAGAGCTCGGTGAGAAAAGAAAAATGACACTAAAATAATGGGGGTACCCCCTCTGGAAAAAATTAAAAAATCAATTTTTTCATTTTCGCTTTTTATGATTTAATATGTGGTTAGAAATGAAATATCGTTTATTTATCTGTCTACATGGCGCAGTTGGTAAAGTTTAGATTTGTTTTTCAGCGCATGTGAGCCAAATTTCAGTTTTGATGAGAAATTAAGCACAATAGTAAATCCTCAACAGGGCATTGAAATTTATTTCTTTTTATAAATCTTATAAATAAGCACAATCTGTTCGATTTGCATCACATGCAAGTGTTCCACAGAACAATTGAGAATATGTTGGATAGCATGTAGATGGTACCCAGAGAGAAATAGTTGAATTGTCCACACTAGTGGCATTAGCATGAACACAATCTCCATCACTGCTAGTATCATATCCGGGTGCCCATGGTTGATAGTCGCCGAGCTAAATTATATCAAATATTGAAAGGTTAGAAAATCCATACCGGAATTTCGCTGCCATCAAAATCCGTCCAAACCCAATCTCTGTTGTCATTTCGATGCAATCCAATGTAATAATCGTGGCGTTTCCAATAATCTAAAAATTTTGGCTTCATCAAATTCAAGAAATTCCTCATGTTACCTCGAATCCAATCATGCTTTTGCACACTTGTCAGCGCAATAAGGGGATCATTGTTGAAGCACATTTGATAGATTGGGTTTAGCGTTTGGCCGCCGTAAACCATAGGTCCATAACATTCAGCATACCTCTCCCAGCGATTAGTTTGTGGATTAAAGCCTTTGAATTGGTCGAAGAACATAACACAATAGCAATTGGCTAAAAAGATATGCATAACTGGGAAAATTCAATAAACTTTCTGAGGCCACATTCATAAACGCAGCGTCAGTGGCGTAGCTAGGGAAGGACGGTTCCCAAAATCCAAAGGGGACCCTTATGATTTTTTGCCGACCTTCAGACATAAGGGGATATCCCTTGGTTTTTTTTCGTGCCTTTCGAACAGGGAAGGGGGAGCGGTCGCCCCTCTTGTCTCCCCATTTGCTACTCCATTGGTCAACGTCAAATTATATGTATGAAAATATGATATTGACACATCTGATTTGAGGATGAACTGGATAAGAATTGAGGGCTGTAGATGCCTTAGAATGGTAGGAACCAGGTTTTTTGACCCCTGCCCGTTCACTCAAAACGGTTTTTTTAAAACCATTAAATTATTTTTCCCTAATTTAAAAAGTAATCGTTAGAGGAATACTTGGGGCACAATCGATTAGATTTTGGAAGATAAAATCCCGTAAATAAATTTTCCACATTGAAGTTGGGGGTATACATGCTTTTAAGCAAGTTTTTTCCAAAAATCTTGGAGTAACTTCAGTGTCAAAATTTCATTCAAAATTCAGCGTGGCGCTGAATTTGAGAATGTCAAGATGCTGACGCCGTCCGATGCCGACGTTTCCGCTGTGTCTGTGATTGTCCCCCGAGCATCCCTACTTTCTTCAAAGATTCTAGGCGTTTACCTTGCATCAATGCCCATTCCAAATTTTGATACAAATTTTTGTCGATTTTCGTCAAATTAAACGAAGGATCCGAGATATTATTGAAGGTCTTAGTCAAAAGAGCGTCAGAAGGGTTCCAATTTAGTGTTATAAACGTTCCATATGACATCTTTTTTTTGGCCAAGTTTTCTAGGCTATCAACATCGACTTCACTAAAAGCTAAAGTTTAAAAAAAAAAGATTTTTTACTTCATTGAAGCTCCTATAAATACCATGACATCAGGTCGATCTGGACCACAATTTTTGCATCCTGTAGACATTGAATTGAACGTCTTTATCGCACTAAAATCACCATAAAACTTGTGCACCCTATGCCTTACTCTATTATCCCAGCAGAACTAGTAGATTTTGACGATTTTAACCCTAGTAATGCTGTTGAAACACCATTTAGGCTATTCAACTGTGTCATGTTAGCTACCAAAGTAGTCGTAGCATCATAAGTAACGATAGAGACTCTGATAGTGTGTTCATCGTTCAAGTTTCCAATTTGAAATTTGCTAAGCTCGGAGGCCAAAGAAAGTGCAATCTAGACAGAATATTTCGACAGCTAATTTTGGGTTTACTTGGCGCAAATTGGAATCCCCCATATTTGAATTGGGCAAAAATTTTCGGACCCGAACCTGGACCTTCTGGCTACCGTCCAAGAGCACTACCATTATGCTATAGTTTGTTTAAAAAAAGATATTATAGAAACTTCCCGACCCCAGTTATGAGCAATTTCATCCGATCTGGCAAGTTAAGAACGTTGGGCCCGCGTGTTCGATTCCGCTAGGAGCCAATTCTTTTTGCTTTGGCCAAAAACGGATAAAAAATTTTGCCTAGGGGTAATTTTACGCAGATAATCGGTTGCGCGCATTCCCAAAGCGTGAAAATGTTTCCTTGACCCTAATTCAGGAAAGGAATTGGTGTATTGAAGCGAAAATCAGTTTATTTATGTAAATACGTATCCCTTCTCTGAATCAAGGTCAAGGAAGCGTTTTCACGTTTCGGGAATGCGCCCAATAGATTCCCTGTCTAGAAAAACCTAAGAATTGACGGTTTTCTCATAAAAATCCGAACATGTTTGATTTTCGCTTCAATACACCGATTCCTTCCCTGAATCAGGATCAGGGAAGCGTTTTCAAGCATAGCTAAGTGGGAAGTGGGTCCGCCCACATCATGTATTTACGCAGCAGGGCCCGGGTTCTATCCCCGGAAACTTAGAGAAATTTTGGCTCGTTTTTGCAAATAAAACCACCCAAATCAGTCCTATCACCCCCCCCCCCCCCTATTGGACAAAAAATTTTAATTTTTTGTTTTATCCACAGCTACCTGTGGATTTTTGGACCAAAATTTTGGTTTTCTTAAGCTTGTCCTCTCCCCTATCCGCAAATCCTTGGTACTTCAATGCATGCTGCTGTATAACCGTGACAGACATTTGTTCATCATGAGAAAGCTGAATCCCATAAGGAGTAAACTTATACCTGTCTCAGTTACACTTATGATTAGAATTGTACAACGGCCTTTAATCTCGATTAAGTATAATTGAATTTTGAGTACCCTTTTTTACTCTTTTAATTACAAATTTTGTTACTACCTGTAAAACATCTTCTATTTCTAGCTTATCTTCAACAAGACGCAATTCTTCTTCAGTGTTCATGGCTTTACAAGTGAATATAGAGACATGATCGATTTAAAAGTGTTTTAGCTCTTGCCATAGTCAATCTGTTTATAGCAAAAGAGTGTGTGCTCTTTCTTCGATCTTTAATTAGTAAAGCTGTGCAGAACATAAAAAATGAATCATGCTGTTTACGAACGCTTTGTTTATTTTTAAACAATTTGACCGGTTTGAGCCTCCTGGGTCATATATGACCCACTACTTCCAAGGCTTTGATTTTAAAATCTGCTAAGCCAAAAAATCTACTTTTGTTTTTTATAAATTCTAGAGATTTTAAACTATCATTTTTATTCAAGCTTTCCTATGAAAACATATCGTTTGAAAAAATGAAACCCTTCGAAAATCGTCAAAATTTTGGGGTGAAAAATGACAATTTCAAATTTTGCATCAATTTTTTGCCATGAAAACAAATAAATCACCCTTGGTGATCTTTGAAAAAATTGTTGCATTTTATTAGAGGAAGATTTTAAGCTATTGTGCTTCTGAAATGGGTTTAAGTTGATTGCTCTAGAGGTTCATTTATTGCGTTCCACATATGACCCAGTGGGCGTTAATGGGTTAAGCAACCATTTGGAATAAGTAAGATAAAAATGTGGCTCAAAAAAACTTAAGACAGCTGACCAATTGATTTATTTAGCATTGTCTTTGTCCGTAAAGTTTTATTACTCTTTTTTGGTGACTCACCCGTACGGAGCCAATAAATGTCTTATTTTCTAGATTTCTAGAGGTTAATTCTTGGTCATTTTCTTGCATATTTTTTGGTTCTTTTCTTGATTAAAAATTGATTAAAAATGTCAAAGGAACACTGCTGTTGTGGGTGCATTCATGTTAAGGTAAATCTTCTTTTTTAACCGCAAAAAAACTTCTTTAGACCGGGGCTTTGATAATCGGCTCTTTGGTCTTAATTTTTGGCATCATCGGGTTGTTAGGATCTGTTGTTACAATTAATCTCATAGGCATTGTGTGCAACACCTTGAGTATTATAATTGGAGGATGTATCCTTTATGCCGATAGATCTCATAAGCCAGGAGGATATTTACCCTACTTGATTTTTGCGGTAAAATTGACTTTTTATTATGCGGACAAGGACTTTTTTTAGGCCATCGGAATCGTCCTCTACACGATTTTTATCGTTTTCTTTGTCATAATGGCCATAGTTGCACTTGAAATAATTCATAACTACGCACAGAAACACGGTTATGGAACTCAATATAAAGATAGAGAAATTGATCCAAAGACAAGTATTTTTTGGCATATTTTGTCAAAGAATCTAGACCATGCGCTCACGTAAGGTTGTGTGCAAGCAGTTGGGCCCATAATGAATACTTTTGGAATTTATTTTGAATTTGAATTTCCCGCCAAAATTGAAAATCAGAGTTTTGGCGGGAAATTCAAATTCAAAGTTGCAACTGGTCTTGGCATAAAATGAAGCCCCAATCTCCAGCTGCAAAATGCAAAAGACCGTTTGTTAAAAGCTAAAAGACTTAATGACTTAGAGCCGATCCAAGTTTGGTCAAAAAATGACAACTTCTAGGGGTCATAGCACCATGGGGAGAGGTCGCCGGGTAGGGAGCCCAGAACTAAAGTTGAATACTCGGTGAGTTCTATCAGAATATCCACTTAAATTTTCGTTCAGCGATGAAAAATTTTTTGTGACATCCGAAGCTCGATTCTCACGCGGAACGTGTTTTGAACATGCTTTTCACCCATTTTTCTGTTGTTTGGACTACAGGTGGATCTTTCCTTGTTTTGCTTGTAGCACGGACTACTAATACTTTCCATGTCTTGTCTATAGCCCGGGCTACTATGGTTGAGCTACATCAACAATTTTTTCGGCCCTTAAAAATTTTTATAAGAGGGTACCCCGACGAAAATATTTTTACTTATTCCTCCACATCACCATTATTATCATGGTATCACCACCATTATCATGGTATATTAAAAGATTAACTGCTTTTTAGTTGTGGATAAATTAAATTTTAGTTATTTGCGTCTTCTTTTTCTGTTATGCGGCTGTGATGGCGTTTGTTGACTGGATTGCTATCTGGTTTTGGATAGTGATCTACAGAGCCTACCAGTACACCAAAGGTATTGAAGAATATGATCGAAGGCAAACTTATCAAGTCAAATTCAATCATGTCTAAATTTAAGGACAAATTATGTAGAAATTGTTTTTTTTATAATTTTAAGTTTTCAATAAATTTCTTATTTTATACGGTCTTTGAGGTCCTGTAGGGTTGTATAAGGATTTTAAAGTCCAGTAAAATTCTTTAGGGTCTTTGAGTTTCAGGTTTTTGAGTACAGTCGCCGCTCGTTTTGGTAAAAATAATATAAGTCTTTATTGAAAAGTTGAAAATTCAAGCATATTCAAGTTGCACTGGATTTTATATTGGCTTATTCGAAAGTACATATATTTCTAACTGGACTTGGATCAACTACGATCCAAAATCTTATAGAAATTGGAAAAGCGGTATATTTAGAGCTAGCCTTTTGTTTAAAGAAAATTTAGGATATCCAAGTCAAGATGCAATTGCTGGTTGTACCTTATTGAATGCAAATGATGGAACTTGGCTACCTCCTCCCCCTATTTGATTACGTAATTTCTAAAAAAATTGTTCCTTAAGGACCAGTCCAATAGATTGTAACTTAATGGACTGGTCCTTTAAGTGCGCGCCTCAGTTCGATTGTGATTCTGTAGAGCTTATCAAAGACGGATTTGAGTGCCCTTTTTCTGATTGTACGGTAAAGAGCGCCAATGGATTCAAGAAAAATTGTTCCTTAAATCAAGTCATCACGATTCCGAGCGGGGAAAATTGTTATTTAAAAAATGATATAAAATTCGATTCGAGCCTTCGTCACGCCGGCGAGTTAACAGGCATTCTTCCTTGCTTATGAAATGGGAAAAATGAACAGACCATCACAGATTTAGGATGTGAAGACTTCTGAATAATTCTGCCCATAGAACTTGCAGCTGTGGCACTGAGAGTCAGGATTCTGTCGTTCTGCCAGTTTTGTTCAATGTCGAATGAAGATTCATCTGTTCAATGAACCTTCAGATGCGTGTCGTTGCAAGCTGCCTTTTCAAAACTGAGCATTTTTGATATCTTTGCTCTTGATTTTTCTCAGTCAGTTGATGGCCCTCCTCTCTTTCCCGGTGACATATAAATTCTGCAAAAAATTACAGGAATAAATATCCAAAAATTATTGGTTTAAATACTATCGTTTCATTTCTGGCTACCAGAATGACGTTTAAAACGTCAATGACGTTTTATACTACTTTTTAGAATTTCTATTTGCCTTATAGACCAGAAAATGGTGAGGAGCAAGCGTTTTATAACACTCCGCCGGCGGTTTAAGTTCCGCTTCCTAAAATAAATCTTATCTTTGATGTGTGAAATTGATGTGTGAAATTCTTTTTTAGTTAAAATTTGTGCCACATGTGCTCTTAAGTGCTATTCTCTTGACCATAATTATATATAAAACACCGTCTATACTTTTTAATCATAGCTTGAGCATTTTTACCCCAATTATTATACGACTTACGTATGAAATTTAGTTTTCTTCAATCAAATAGTCGATTTTAAATTGTAATCCCATAAAGATGACTTCAATAGAGGTGGTCGTGTGGATAAGTAAAATTTTTACTGCATACAACTTTCTAGTAAGCCTACCATTGTATGTTTTGGTGCTCATTTCAATATGGAGGAAGAGAAGAACCCCTCCATATGATTCAACTTATTTTATCATATTCATGGCTCAAGGGAGTGCGGATATACTGTAAGTTTCTTGTAATAT
>JAQGBS010003337.1:0-11667 GCA_034698545.1 Acrobeloides obliquus
TGTCGAAATTGGGAATTGTCGATGAAAGTTGTTGAAGATTTGGAGAAGATTCTTACTGGAGGCAAGATTTTGGCATAAACTCGAATGAAACGATACAAATGAAACGATTTGCCTGAAACTGATTTACAAGAATCAAAACAATTCGGGTTTGAATTTGCCTGAATATTGGCACGAAAACCCTGAGTTTGGTTTCGTATCGTTTCATTCGAGTCTATGCCATGATTTTGAGTCGAGCATCCTAAAATTATGGATTTTTTCTAGGCCGTTTAACAATCCTCCATTGCCTGTTAGAAATCCGCAAGATCTTCAACCATGGTGGTGAATTCCGTTATCTTTTCAACCAGCTCTATATTAACGACTATTGTCTCTGGGTACAATCAGTGGACGCATCAATCTTAGACAACCTCAACATTGAATTTCAAGAATTCAAGACAAAGGTCGATAAATTCTCCATGGGACTCGACTTGGAATACATCGAGGCTGAAGCAAAATTGAAAATGTTGGAGCTGGAAACTTGCGGAGAAAGCGTCGTCAAACTTGTGGAATCAGAATTGGAAAATGAATTTAGAGTTACTCAAAAAGAATTGGAAGAAAAAAATTTGGTCGATTCGGATGATGATCTTGCTCCTCCAACTATTGAAGAAAAAAAATAAACATGTTTTATGTTAAAATGTTGTTGTTGTTTATTTATGCTCAATAAAAATTCTATATTGTTAAATTGTTAATTTTTTTGCTACTGGTTTATACCGGACGATATCTTGTTCATAGATTTTATTTAGAGATTTTGATCAATATTGATCATCAAAATCGATCAAATTTGCATGTTTTTACTCTATTACGATCGAAAACTCGCTTGCATTTCGATGAGGCTTACAAGTAGACCCCCAATTTTGATTTTTTTCAAGTCTATACCCTCAGTTTTGATCAAATTTTGAGCGATGAAAGAAGAGATGGAATCTCTAACGTACCAGATGGACGTTACAAAAGCCAAAATGATTCCAATCGGCAAAGAGTTGAAGAACTGGAGAAAAGCTTGCGACTGGTATCAACACTTAACATTATGATGGACGAATACGGGGACCTCCCTATGAGCATATTAGATAGTTTAGAAACGGACAAGAGTAAGGACTTTGAATGTATAGTGATAAAATTCTTAGACAACAATAAGTATCTTTAGGTCCAACAAACGCCTAGAATGACAAGCAGAAAAATCTTTTGAAGAAATAATCAAAATTTGATCAAAACTGGGGGTATAGACGTGGAAAAAAAATCAAATTGTGGGGTCTACTTGTAGATCTAAGGGGGCTCATCGAAATGCAAGCGAGTTTTCGATCGTAATCGAGTAATTTTTTCTCCAAAATGATCCAGGGGTATTTTTATGCGAGAAATCGATTGCGCGCATCGAAGAACCTTGAAAATACCATCTAGACCAGGAAATATCCATTTTTCAGTTATTTTCGGTAGGAATTCCTACTTGAAAATACGAAAATTGGATGTTTCATGGTCTGGGAGGCGTTTTCAAGGTTTTTTCGATGCGTTCAATCGATTTCTCGCATGAAAATAATACCCCTTATAGATGATTTTTGAGAAAAATTTTTGCCAAAAAACGCAAAAGTACGGATTTTTTTGCTTACTCTGTATCTTATCTAGTTTGTCCTAGTGCCTTTCTTTGTATTGACGTTACGTTTTTGGGAGCAAGTTTCTTTGCCGCCACTTAACGTTGACTAAAATGGACAAAAAATTTTATTTTCTTCCGGAAATTACCCATTTAGGGGTAATTTTATGCGAAAAATCGATTGTGCGCACTTCCGCAGCATGAAAACCGCAGAAAAATGGTGAAAATTCTATTTTCTTGAGAGAAATGAACAAATATCCCCCATGCATCCCTGCGTGGTCGTATTTTGGCGGGAAAATTCTGTTAATTTTCTCGCCAAGAACAACGATGCATGGGGGAATATTTGTTCATTTTCCGAAAAAATCGAATTTTTACCATTTTTTTTTGCGCTTTTCAGGTTGCGGGAGTGCGCGCAATGGTACTAGCTTTTGGCAACGATTCGCTCGTTGCCAACAGCTATAGTACCGTGTTGCCAAAAGCTCAAGTATCTGCGCAATTGATTTTTCGCATAAAATTACTCCTAAATGGGTAATTTCCGGAAGAAAATTTTTGCCGAGTCAACGTTAAGTGGCGACAACCAGGGGAACTTGCTCCGATTTGTTTAACGCGGACCCCAAGAACGGAGTTTTTCAGATGTCTCAACCGCAGTATCTAAGGTTATTAGCAAGATGGCCGCGTGAGACAGGAAGATCTTTAGATAATAATCTTGGTGTGTTTATGGAAAAACAATTCAATAATGCCTTAAAGAATCCAAATTCAATTATTTTGGAGAAGCGATACCGAGGTATTTTTTTGCATTTTAAAATTTGCACCTGTCTAGTTATTTGATTTTTTTATTTGTTATATTTTCATGCTGTATTTGAAATGTTCTCCTTTAAGGTTGACGGAAAAAAATTTTCTACGATTTTGGGAAATTTTCGAAATCGAGAAATTTCGAATCGGGAATGGGCTTGGCTTATAACTTGTTATGGTGAACTTGGCGTATAATGGTGTTTTTCGGAAATAATATTCATCAGGTTTTTCTGCATATTTTTGCCAAAAGATCGCATCGAAAAATAATGCATTGGTAAAAAGTTAGACTCTTTTCTAGATTTTGTGAATTTCTCGATTTTTCCCGAAAAAAGTCTTCACTTTTCACCAATATATTATCTTTTGCAAAAATATGTAGAAAATCCTGATGAATATTATTTCCAAAAACACCATTATACGCCGAGTTAACCATAAGCCAAGCCTATTCCCGATTCAAAATTTCCCAATTTTGGGAAATTTTTTTCCCGTCAACCCTAGTCTCGAATGATCTTCCTGCAAAATCATCAAACTTTTGCCTCATACTTGTTTCACTACAAATTTTGTGCACAAATGAACGTCATAATATCATTTAAACTCTTTAATAAGCATTTCTGCTCACTTGAGAATTTTTTTACCTTCGAAAGGGTAAAAGACGATTATGTGTACTCGAAGTCCGATTTTTAGTATACAAAAAATGATCTTTTTTTGTTTGTTATATTTTATGTTGTCTAATTGCATTAGACTGGTCACGTTGTCTTCTCTTTCTGTAGTTTATGCATTTTCTTTCTAGTTTATGCGTCTGGAGTACACATACTGTTTATCTTTGCGTCGCTCTTTATTCATGCTTTTTTATTGCCTAATGCAATTTGCTCTTGGCTAAGTAGATTTTTGATATGAAACGTTTTATACTTTCTGTTAATGATTTTCAATTTGTCGGAGAGCTTTGGATTTTTTACAAGCAACTGTTTTATTTTTTTCATATTGAAGAATGCTTGAAATTTTTTTTATCATATTTTCCGGCTCTAGGGATATTTCGAAATGGATATATAACATGAAATTCGCATTTGACACGATGAAAATTGGCCTCGAATAATCCGTCTCGAAACACCCTATAGAGCCATTTTTCCGTTTTTATAATTTAAAAATGCCGTTACAAAAAATCCTTCTTGTATTCTATTCCAATCTGTTTCTTTGACTTGCTGTAAGTTTAAAAAATTTTTATTTGTCATCTTTTTATTTTGATTCTTCTTGTATAGTGTCATTTGAATCATTCATGCCTAGCACACGAATATAAATTACAGGGTGTATAAAAAATTGGAATTTCGGCGATTTTTTCATGGTTTTTTAATCCGAAATTTTTTTCAAAAATTACCCTATTAGGGGCTAATTTTATGTGGAGAATTATTACGCGCATTGCCGAAACTTTAAAACGCTTCCTGACCATAATTAGCCTATTTTCGCTTCAATACACATGCCTCTTCCCTGAATCAGGGAATCGTTTTCAAGGTTTGGCAATGTGCATAATCGATTCCTTGCATAGAAAAACCCCTTATAAGGTTATTTTGATAAAAATTAAAAAACTTGAAATTTTTTGAAAATTCAAAAATTCTCATTTTTTGCAAAATTAGGATTTTCAGCCAAAAAAGCTTCTTTTACTAAACCATAATGGTACAACAGTTGTGGAACACGGGCGATTTATATAAAAAGAGAATTTTGCGATTTTTTCAAAAAATGTCAAGTTTAATTTTTAACGAATTTTTCGATTTTCGACAAATTTCTCAACTTTTGACGAATTTTTTAACTTTTAACATTTTTTAATTTTTACCAAAATAACCCTATAGGGGGTTTTTCTATGCGAGGAATCGATTGCGCGCATTGCCGAACCTTGAAAACGCTTCCCTAGTTCAGGAAATATGCATGTGTATTGAAGCGAAAACAGGCTAATTCAGGGGCAGGGAAGCGTTTTCAAGATTCGGAAATGCACATAATCGATTCCCCGCATAAAATTAGCCTCATAATAGGGTCATTTTTGAACAAATTTTCTCGAAAAAATATGAAAAAATCGCCCAAATTTCGGTTTTTTTATACGCCCTGTATATTTTTCACTCAATGAGTAATAAAAAATCAATTTCTAACATTAATGTTTTCTTTTTCAAGCGCTCTACGATCTCCTCGAGAATAAGCATTTGAAACGCTACCCACATCAATACAAATGTGGGATTCTTGGGATGACTTACGAACAACTTCAGATTGTCAATTCAGAAGCTTTCCGAAACAAAGCCGGTCTTACAAAGCAAACCTTCTCTCAACGAATATCAAGAATTTTGAAAAATGTGCTCCCTCGTCCAAAATAATTCCGATTTTATATTGTAAATATTGTCAGAATTGCTCAATAAATATTACGAATTTTTTTACAAGCATTCTTCGTTTTTTATGGTTAATACGACCAGTTTTATCTGTTATTTTTTATGATGTTAATCGGTTTAAAGGACCAGTCTACTTTGTGTTTTTGATGTCATGTGATAGAGCACAAAATTTGGAGCATTTTTTGCTTTTACGACACGATTTAAAATCTAATGGTTATGATCGAAACATGATTTTTGACCAAAAATGCCCAAAATTTTCAATTTTTTCATCAAAAATAATAATTTTTTCTGAGCATTTTCAGCTGAAAAACGGCTATTTTCGAAAGAATTTCGCACCTGTGGCGCTTTTTTTGTTGGCCAAAACGTCAAGAATAAACAAAAAAAATTTTGAGAAAAATATAAGGGGGACCAAGGCAAAAAAATTTTCAAGTTGGCTCCCCGAAATTTTTTTCTGGGTACGCCACATGCTGCTTATTATCTTCATGTATAACGTTAAAGTTGATCATGCTGAGCTGCTGGTTTATTTCGCATTTGGATCTCTATTTTTGATTACTATTTTGAATTTTCGAACATTTTTTGCTATAATTTCCCGCGCTTTTTAAACAATAGCGTCTTTTCAATTTATATTCTTTTGGATGACAAAAGTAAAAACGTAAAAATGGATGCAATGTTGTTTTTATCCATTCTCTTATCAGGCTCTTTTAGTCACAAGATAGAAAAAGAGAACCAGTTTTTATGCTGGTTAAAATTTCTTTATTCTAATCAATTCTGTTTTCCACGAAATGCCAGCGAAAAATTGGCCTTAGGACTTTCTTCAACTTTTTCTTGGATACAACCTACTTTCTACAACTTTTGTGATTATATCAGGGGGTAAAAGTTTGGAGAAAAACGTTCAAAAATTCGGAGACAATGACAAAAATTTGAGGGCACTACCACTGTGGGATTTTGCGTTTTTCGGTGTTTTCAATACAAAAAACGCAAAATCCGACAGGGGTAGTGTCCCCGAATTTTTGTTGGTTGTCCCCGAACTTTTGCTCCCTCCCCCACTGATAACTTTTTTTCCCATAGTTTACATTGTTTGATTTTTGAATATATCCTTTTTTCTATGCGCTGAACACGATGGTGCAAAAATTTTTCACTGAAAAATACGCCAAAGGGTATAAAAAGGTTGAAGAAAGTAGGTTGTAGAAAAAGTTGAAGAAAGTTCTAATGTCAACGAAAAATTTAGATATGTAACTTTATGGTATTTTCTCTAATTTTAGTGGTTGGTAACACAATTTATCGATTATTTTCTGCATCGTCTCGATTCTCTGTATCATCAAAAATGCCACCTCCTGGTGTGCGAAATGGTCCGTTGGTAAAATCAAGTGGGGAGAATGCACACGAAGTGTTTCAGAAGATATCTCAGTCTCAAGGAAAGATTAGCATTGTTAATAGAGTTGGCACAGAAGTTGATCCTAGGGTATGTGTGCATTTCTAGCCCAATTCTCAAATATTCATTTAACAAATTTAGATTTTGAAAATTCTTGAACCAGCTGCTGCGACTAATAACACGCCTATAGACCGATATGATGTTGACGAGGAAACTGGGAAAATCGTATTGAACATTACCTTACGGAAAGAGCTACCTTTAATTTTTATAAATGGCGATTGTGTTGGCAGTTTACAAGAACTAACTTTGTTGCACCAGAAAGGAGTACTGGAAAATTTTCTAAAGAAGTATGATTATGATATTATTGTTATTGGAGGAGGCTCTGGTGGACTTGCTGCAGGAAAGGTAATTTTTAGTCTAATACTTAATTTGTTGTACATTGACTAATTTGTAAAAAAAGGCACGATTCGTAGGAAATCGTTTTGAGAAAGTGACTACTGAATTTCGAAAAAACAGAAAGACCCCATTTTTGCCTTTGAAGAAGTATCCACTTTCTCGATACCGATATGCCGCCGTGGCAAAGTATATTTTTTTTAATACTCTTTTTAGGAAGCTTCTGCGTTGGGAAAGAAGGTTGCGGTCTTGGATTTTGTGAAGCCGAGCCCATTGGGCACAACCTGGGGTCTAGGTGGAACTTGTGTGAATGTTGGTTGTATTCCGAAGAAGTTAATGCACCAAGCTGCACTGTTAGGTCATGCTATAAGTAAGTAATCGATTTTATGGTCCATCATGATAATTTTTTCATCAAAAATGTACAAAATTTCGCTCTTTTTCACGAAAAATGTTCAAAATTTTCACCAAAAATTGTAATTTTCAGCCAAAAACAGCCATTTACAACGCCGCGGGCGAAAAATTTGTTAGAAAATGGCCGTTTTTTAGCATTTTCGGTAAAAAAAACATACTTTTTATACTTGAATTTTAGAAGACGCCAAAAGGTTTGGATGGAAAATCCCCGAGGGCGAAATTACGCTCAATTGGAACAAAATGCGCGATGCAATCCAAGACCATATTGGTGCGTTGAATTGGGGCTATCGTGTTCAGCTTCGAGAAAAGAATGTATGAAATAGTGATACTTAAAGTTAGACAAATTTGATCACCGACCTTAAATATGTGAATGTTGGGCACAATAAAAAAATTGTTATTGGCAAGATCACATTGTTTTTCAGGAAAAAAATTTTCAATTTTTTCACGTCATTGGGACCTCCAAAATTGAATAGCCCCAACAACTTTTATCGTGCCTTAAAATTCGTATATTTAAGCCGAGTGATAAATTGACACTTTTGTGTCAACCTTGAGCGTTACTAATAAGAAAATAGTTCCTGATTTACATATTTCTTATTTTAGGTCAACTATATAAATTCATATGGCGTCTTTACTGGAACTCATGAAATAACAGCCACGAATAAGCGTGGCAAGGCAGAGAAATTGACTGCCGATCGTTTTATAATAGCTGCCGGCTTGCGCCCACGCTATCTCGACGTTCCCGGAGCTAAGGAATTTTGTATTACCAGGCAAGACTTATAATACTATTGTGTGCAGTGGCGTAAAAAAAATAAAAAGAACAAAAGTAATGTAAAGGGGACCAAGACGATTTTTCTGATTTTCTGAGAACAATAACGAAAAAATTACTTGGGGACCAAGGGAATTTTTCACCACAACCTCCTTAAAAAGTACCACACGGATCATGCCACTTATTGTATGTCATGTGTTATTTTTTAGTGACGACTTGTTTACACTCAGTTATAACCCGGGTAAAACGCTGTGCATTGGTGCCTCTTATGTTTCTCTTGAATGTGCTGGTTTCCTACATGGGATTGGAAACGATGTGACGGTGATGGTCCGATCGATTTTGTTGAGAGGCTTTGATCAGGATATTGCCGAGCGGATTCGAAAGCATATGTCGGAAGAGGGTGTCAAATTTGAAAAGTAATCAAATTGGGGGCTATATAGGATGATTCGAAATCGATTTTCAACATAACCAAATATGCGAATTCGTGTTATATCTGTTGCGAATAATCCGTTTTGAATCATCCTAGAGAGTCTTAAATTAAACATAAACTATCATAATTTACTTTCAATCTTTTGGGGATGTATAAAGCGAAGAACTTGATTCTAAAAAACTGTACTTTTGCGTTTTTTGGTGAAAATTTTCCAAATTTGTTTTTCAAAAATCACCTATAAGGGGTATTTTCATGCAATTTTGAAAAAAAAAGTGAAATTTTTTCGCAAAAGTACGATTTTTTTGCTCACCCTGTATACAGAAATTTTAACAAATTTATGACTTGTTTATTTTCGTGATGGAAAAATTTAAAAAATTTCTCTTTTAGTGCTATACCATTGAAGTTTGAGCAGCTAAAGCCTCCAAGTGGTTCTGAACCCGGTTTAGTTCGCGTGACAGCGCAAAGGACACTCGAAGATGGAACCAATGAAGAATTTACAGAGGAATATAACACCGTATGTTGATTACAGTACAGCATATTAATTCCTGATCTAAATTTGTGGGAGATGTGTAAATGATCCTGATTTAAGGTTTTCGTTGTAATACACAAATTTCAAAAATCGCCATTTTTATGCAAATTTCTATGAAAAGTAGAAGTTTTTATCGAAAGAAAAATAGATTTTTTTAGATTATATGGCACCTAAATTCACATGTTTTTTAGGTACTCTTAGCCATCGGACGTGACGCAAAAACCCAAGATCTTGGGCTCGACAAAATTGGTGTACAAACAACCAATTCTGGCAAGCTGCTTGGCCTACGTGAGCAGAGTGCTTCTTTGCCACATATTTATGCAATTGGTGATGTGCTAGAAGGAGTCCCTGAGCTGACGCCAGTTGCTATTCAAGCAGGAAAAGTCCTTATGCGGAGGATATTTACAGGAAATATGGAATTGGTAATGGAGCAGCAATTACTTTGAAAATTGTTGGAGGCTACACTTCTTCGACTCTCTTTTATCCCTGATTGAACGTAGTCTAAAATCGAAAATTTTTCGAAATTTTCTCAAAAATGAACCTATTTGGGGTAATTTTATGCGAGAAAAAACACGTTGGCGATGTTATTTTTGCGTAAAAACGCGCTCTATTTTTTAGAAATTAATAAAGAAAGTACATATTTCGAAAAGCTAGTATGCAAAAATTCGATTTTGTAAACAATTGGAGCGCGTTTTTACGCAAAAATAACAACATCACCAACGTGTTTCCCGCATAAAATTACCCCGAATAGGGTCATTTCTGAGAAAAATTTTCGATTTTTTACCACGTTCAATCATGTGTAGAAGAGCCGAGAAGTAGCTCTCCAAATTGTTTTCTCATATTCACTTTTAGACAGAGTATGATAAAGTGCCAACGACAGTTTTCACGCCACTCGAATATGGTTGCTGCGGTCTTTCCGAAGAGGATGCCAAGAAGCAATATGGCGAAGAAAATATTAACGTCTACCACAATGTATTTATCCCGTTGGAATTTTCTGTGCCCGAACGTATGGATATACCACATTGTTATTTGAAGATGATATGCTTGAAATCAGACGAGGTAGTTTTTTGTTAGCCGACTCATGATGTGGGAGGAGGATTTCGCCAAAATAGGCCAAATTTTCCTACTTTTTTCCATCAAAAATGGTCAAAAATTTCTCATTTTTCATCGAAAATCGCAATTTCATTTTCAACTTAAAAAACGGTCATTTTCTAACAAATTTTGGTGATTTTTCGCTAAAAATAGGCCAAATGTTCCCATTTTTCATCAAAAATGGTCAAAATTTACCATTTTTTCAACAAAAATCGCACTTTCTGAGCATTTTCAGCTAAAAGAACGACCATTTTCTAACAAATTTTGGTGATTTTTCGCCAAAAATAGGCCAAATGTTCCCATTTTTCCATAAAAAATGGTCAAAATTTAACATTTTTTCAACAAAAATCGCACTTTTCTGAGCATTTTCAGCTAAAAGAACAACCATTTTCTAACAAATTTTCGTCTGCGGCGCTGTTTTTTTGCTTAAAAATGAAGTTTTTTATTAATAATTTTCGACGCGCTGAGTGCAAAAAAATATATTTTGCCCCTAGTAAAAAGTTTTACCTTCATTCCTGAATTGAAATTACTGTGCCTGTCTTGAAAAAAACTCATTTAGGACCGCGTGATTGGCTTCCATATTTTATCGCCGAATGCTGGTGAAATTACCCAGGGCTTTGGAATTGCTCTCAAATTTGATGCAAAGAAAAAAGATTTTGATAGATTGATTGGAATTCATCCAACTGTAGCAGAGGTAAATTTTTTCTACTACTACATTTTCCAAATCTTGCTATTTTGTAGAACTTTACAACATTGACCAAGATCAAAGTTGAAGGCGAAGAGCTGAAAGCATCTGGTTGCTGAGGTTAAAGAGGGTTCTTGGTCATTCTGCATTCATCTAATAATCCATTTTTCTAATAATTGAATCAAAATTTCAAGTGCAAGAATGACCGAGAACCAACTGGATAGTCCAGGGATCGGGAGTTGTGACGGACTTGTGCTAAACCTCGAAAGAGGCGCACTTTTCCTGATGTCCTGTTTCCTAGGGCTTCCATGTCTTTATATATTAGTACCGTGATTGTAATCTGTCTTAAATGAAAATTTATTGTTTTATTGACTTTTCTACTTGGTTTTATGAAAAAAAATTCCCGGTTCATTTTGACGTAATATTTAGAATAAAGTATTTTTATTGGTACTGTTTTTTGAACACCGATTGTTACAAGTGGTAGGATAGTTGCAGTTTTTCACGTAGATTACGAACATAAAATTTTTTGTTGAAAAAAAGCTCCCTGAGGGGGGTCTAGTGGACGTTCATAAAGTTGACAAGATGACGTTGAGAACTCAAGATACAACTTCTCGAAATTTTGAATTTGTGTACATGTTTTCGTTGTAACATACAAACTTTTTTGAATTTTTAATCGATTTTTTAAATTTTCATAAAATGAACATTGTAGCAGTTTTTTATAGCTAAATGAGACGAACAAAATAACGCCAAAATTATCCAATTTGAAAATTGTTTTGGGTTATTAAAACGAAAATTCTGATTCATGTTTTCGTTTCAATACCCCAAAACAATGTTCAAATTGGATCATTTTGGTGTCATTTTATTCGTATAAAAATTGCTACAATGGTCATTTTATGAAAATTTTAAAAATCGATTAAAAACTCAAAAAAGTTTGTATTACAACGAAAACATGTACACAAATGCAAAAATTCAAATGCAATTATCTCGAAAACTAAAACGATTTCGAGCATGCCATAAAAACAAAAAATGACAACTTTTCTTCCACTAGACTGGTCCTTTACCGATCCGTTTTTCCCTATTTTGGATAAATATCAGCCCTACGCACTACATTTTGTTGACCTTGTAATTGATCCAACACATGAAAATAAAGGCGGAAATAATAAGTCATCAAATTACATCAAAAGTTCGTTCAAACATTTAGCCTTTTGATTAGGTAAAT
>JAQGBS010003338.1:0-11664 GCA_034698545.1 Acrobeloides obliquus
AAATGAAGCACCATCCATCGATAATTCTCTTGAATGTTCCCAAAAATGGAGATAGCGCCCAATAAAAATAAGGGTATAAAGACAATTTGATGATATACAAATTCGAAGACAGTAAATATGCTAGATAACGTGTGACATAGGCTGTCCATTCCTTGATACGATTCCGAATCTGATAACGTAACATCGGGGATTTTATTGTTTAAGCAAGAGTAGGAAAGGTTCGACATAGTAGGTTGCAAAAATTCAAATAAAGAAAGGGTAGTTTTGTAGGGAACTTTCACATGATTTCATACTCTTAATCGAATGTTTCTGTTACTTGGTTTTTTGCTACTACAGCTTTGGTCGTTTTAAAAGAATTGTTTAATTAGTTTTTAAGCTACGTGGAAATGGCAAAGTGTAGTGTCAATATTCGTGTATTTTTCTCATATTTAACGCCTCCAGTTTGGAGGACTCAATTGGAATAGGTGTTGATTATGGTAGTACTATTATTAAAGGAGGAGAAACAATCGCGGCTGCATCTCCGACGAAAATTTGTTTCAAAATTGACGTTCATAGGGGTAATTTTATGCGAAAAATCGATTCCGCGCATTCCCGAAGCATGAAAACGTATGCCTGATCCCTGAAACTAGTGTTGTACAATTTACGTAACATCATGTAAATTTACCGTAAATTTGTAAAATATAAAAGCAATTCGAAAATCGCCATAACGTTAATAGGTTAACGTTTCAGGCCTCTAAATTTTCAGAATTTCTCGTCAACGCGAAAAATGTTCCTTATGAAAGTTAGGGGTAGGGATTTCTAGGGGGAGGAATTGCACAAATTTGGAGACTGAAACGTTAAAATGTTAAAGTTATGGCGATTTGAAAAGATTTAATATTTTACATAAATTTACAACTGCACAACACTACCTAAAGCTATCAAAACAATGTTTATCCATCTGAATGTATTATCTTTTATTAACTTTTTAAAGTGACAACAGTCGTTATTGAAATATTTCTGAAAACATACCTCCGTATTATGTACATGAATCCTTTTCTATACGTTTTTAAGACCCCCAACAACAAAAAGGACTCGATAAACAAAATAGAGTTATATAAAATCAAATGAATATGAATATAAAACAGCCAAACTGCTATAAATAAATCCGGCACAACAACATTACTCGTAACATACAAACGAATTTGATTATACATGGATAGTCCAATGATTGTGTCGGCAAGATAAATTAGATAACAAATAGGTTGAAAAAGACATACAATAGAAGCACGAAATAGATCGCTAAGCACACTAGTCTGAACATCTTTAGCTAACTTTTTCATTTGTCGAATTTTCGCCAATAGAAATACAGATATTACTATGCTTAGGAACATAACAACAAACGTGAGAATTATCGTCATGTACCGGCTATTGCCGAAGAGAAACAGTTTCATGTAAACGTATACGGCTAATAAAGCATCATATATGATTAGACATAGAATCATACGAAAGAAACTCAGCTTTTTATAAAAGTCGGCGAAATATAAGCGAACAAATCGGTTGACTACAAGAGGAAACATGGAAATCACAGCGACATAATAAGTATAACCGGAGATAAACGAAACTATGCCTGAATTAAAATATTTATTGATGGTATCTTGAGTCAAAAAATATCGTAGTTCATAAATGCTCCAGTTGATTAGATTCATAATGCTAAAAAAGTTGTATAGAGTGCGATCAAAGTTCTGTCTAAACCAAGTTTTCAACGGGAAATTTAAGTACCAAAGCTTGAAAACTCAAGGGAAAAGTTTTTAGAAATCCCCACCCTGTAAAAAGAAGGGTTTTTTTGAAAAATTTTCCTTGAAAGATTCAAGTGTTGGGACCTTTAGCAAAGTTGTTTCTCAGGCTATTCTGAGCAACTTTGTCAAAGGTCCCAACCCCTGAATCCTCAAGAGTGAAAGATTTCAAAAAAACGACTCTCAACTGACAGTAAGAGCATATGCTAGCAGATACTCTTGCCCACCTCTAATTCTATACACTTTAATGACGTTGAAATATCATTTCAGTTTTTTCTTTGCCAATTCAAACAAAATTTGCAAAAAACGTAGCCGTTGTCCCTGTTCCCTAGAGGGTGTTTCCAAATAAATCAAAAATTTTAATATTGTTTTGATAACAAATCAAGATTTTATCTGGAAACATGACAAGAAAAAAACTTTACCTAAAATGAAGCACCATCCATCGATAATTCTCTTGAATGTTCCCAAAAATGGAGATAGCGCCCAATAAAAATAAGGGTATAAAGACAATTTGATGATATACAAATTCGAAGACAGTAAATATGCTAGATAACGTGTGACATAGGCTGTCCATTCCTTGATATGATTCCGAATCTGATAACGTGACATCGGGGATTTTATTGTTTAAGCAAGAGTAGGAATTGTTCGACATAGTAGGTTCAAGTAAAAATTCAAATAAAGAAAGTGAAGTTTTGTAGGAAACTTTCACATGAACTCTTAATCGAATGTTCTTTTAGAACTTTTGTCGTTTTAAAAGAATTGTTCAATTAGTTTTTAAGCTACATGGAAAGTGGATATGGCAAAGTGCAGTGTTGATATTCGTGTTATATTTTTTTTATTAACGTCTCCAGACTCAATTGGAATAGATGTTGATTATGTAGTACTATGATTAACCCTTTAACGTGGCCAATATCATCCCGATTGAATATCATGAAAAAATGTTATTTTTGGCATATTGACATACTGATTCGAACTGTGTAACTTTTATGTTAATAGCATGTGTAGATCATTGTTCCATATTTGGAACAGGCCACAAAATGAATGCCCATTTTAAAGGGGGTCCTATTTAGTATAAAATGATTCAAAAATTAAAAAAAAAATTAAAAATGCAAAATAATATCGATACTCGAGTGACTCGAACCTAGAACCTCAACATGTAATTTTGAAGTGTTACCGCTACATCACACTACCAGTATGATTTAGATACTAACTTTTTCTATCAAGTACACTTTTTACACAATTATACGAGCAATTTTGTCTGCAAGATTTTCCAGTAATTGAAGTGTTGGAAAAAAGGGATGCTTCATTGTGCACACTGTGAAAAAATTCTGTGTTTCCATCGCGCATTTGAAATCACTCATAATGAATGTGAATAATAAGTTGAAAAAGTTCACAAAAATTTTTTCAAAAAAAATTTTATTCCATTCCATCTACCTGAAAAAAATATTTTTGGTCGTTTGAAAAAATGAAAACGTATGCCTGACCCCTGAAACTAGTGTTGTGCAATTTACGTAAAAGCATGTAAATTTACGTAAATTATGTAAATTTGTAAAATATTAAATCAATTCGAAAAATCGTCATAACTTTAACAGCTTAACGTTTCAGGCCTCCCATTTCTCCTCCTAGAGTAGTACCCGTTATACCCTAACTTTTCATGAGGAACATTTTTCGCGTTGACGAGAAATTCTGAAAAAATTCTAGTTTATAGGGAAAATGCGATTTTTCGAATACCGAAAAACCAGAACTTTTTTCGGAATTTCTCGTCAACGCGAAAAATGTTCCTCATGAAAAGTTGGGGATAGGGATTTCTAGGGGGAGGAATTGCGCAAATTTGAAGACCTGAAATGTTATGGGCTATCCGAATATGTATGTTTAAAAAATTTTTAATGCAATTTTCGAAACCCTAGTTACGTCATTGATTTCAATACAAAAATGCAAGATTTCATTCAGGATTTTGAAGTGAAATTTCATCCAAAAGATGCCAAGAAATTCCATTTTTCAAGATTGTTGAGATTGCTATCGCGTCTGATATGACATAAAATTGTATTTGTGATCATATTTGGATTTTTCCAAAGCTTCAATTGAAAACACTATGTGCACGAACTTTTGGAAAAATCCAAAAAGTTCTCTTTGTTATCCCAAAACAAAATATTGGTGGTTATATTTTTATTTCATACATATACAAACAATAATACCTATAGTCAGAGCTCTATTTAGTGGCCCCTCTCAAGGGGGCACTAGAGCTCTGACTGTATTATCTTTTATTAACTTCTGAAAGAGACAACAGTTGTTATTGAAACATTTCTGAAAACATACTTGCGTACTATGAACATGAATCCTTTTCTGTACGTCTTTAAGACCCCCAACAACAAAAAGGACTCGATAAACAAAATGGAGTTATATACAATCAAATGAATATTAACATAAAGCAGCCAAACTTCTATATACAAATCCGGCACATCGATATTACTTGTAACATAAGAACGAATTTGATTATACATGGATAGCGAGATGACATTGTCGGCAAGATAAATTAGATAACAAATAGGCTGAATAAGACATACAATAGAAGCACGGAATAGATCGTTAAGCACACTAGTCTGAACATTTTGAGCTAACTTTTTCATTTGTCGAATTTTCGCCAATAGAAATACAGATATCACTATGCTTAGAAACATAACAACAAACGTGAGAATCATCGTCATATACCGGCTATTGTTGAAAAGAAACAGTTTCATGTAAATGTATACGGCTAATAAAGCATCATATATGATTAGACATAGAAGCATACGAAAGAAACTCAGCTTTTTATAAAAGTCGGTGAAGTATAAGCGAACAAATCGGTTGACTGCGAGAGGAAACATGGAAATCACAGCGACGTAATAAGTATAACCGGAGATAAAAGAAATTATGCCTGAATTAAAATATTTATTGATGGTATCTTGAGTCAAAAAATATCGTAGTTCATAGATGCTCCAGTTGATTAGATTCGTAATGCTAAAAAGTTGTATAGAGTGCAATCAAGGTTCTGTTTAAATCAAGTTTTCAACGATAAATGTTTAAGCGGGCCACCCTAGAGGAGTGGGGTGGCCCGCTTACCGAATTTTTGAGGCGCTTAACGAGAGTTCACTGTACTCTTGCCCATCTCTAATTCTATACAATTGACTGACGCTGAAATATCATTTCAGTGTTTTCTTCGCCAATTCAAAAAAAACCTCCAAAAACGTAGCCCTTGTCCCTGTTACTTTGGGGGTGTTTCCAGATAAATCAACAACTTTTTAATATTGTTTTGATAACGAATCAATATCTGGAAAACATGAAAAGAAACAAACTTTACCTAAAATGAAGCACCATCCATCGATAATTCTCTTGAATGTCCCCAAAAATGGAGATAACGCTCAATAAAATTAAGGGTATGAGAACAATTTGATGATATACAAATTCGAACACAGGAAATATGGTAGATAACGTGCGACATAGACTGTCCATTCTTTGATACGATTCCGAATCTGATAACGTGACGTCGGGGATTTTATTGTTTAAGCAAGAGTAGGAATTGTTCGACATAGTAGGTTCAAGCAAAAATAAAGAAAGAGAAGCTTTGTAGGAAACTTTCACATGATTTTACTCTTAATCGAATGTTGTTGTTATAGCTTTGTTCGTTTTAAAAGAATTGTTTAATTAATTTTTAAGCTGCACGGAAAGTGGATATGGCAAAGTGCATTGTTGATATTCGTGTTTTATATTTTTTTTTCATAATGAACTCCTCCAGACTCACTTTTTTCATGCATACAAACTACAAACCGAATAAGTTGATTTTTTGCACTGAATTATTTCGAAAATCTGTCGGTTTGTAGTATGCGTGACAAAAGTTATAATGTCAAATATTGGTGGTTATATTTTTATTTCATACATATACAAACAAAAATACCTATATTTTAAAGGCAATATCTTTAGTTCACTGGAGTATCCAGGGCGATAGGGGCAGTAGCATCATACGAAAATATAGGCTGAAAAATGATCAGGATCAGCGTGGTAATTATGTGAGGGAAGAACTTGAGGAAAATCCCCCCCCCCCCACAAACCTGAAAAATTTTCATTTTCGGGTACAAATGAAAATTTCGCCAAAAAAGTATCAACCTCCAACCTGAAAATTCCCCCCCCCCCCCAATCTGGACCAAAATTACGACGCTGATCACTATGTTCAACTAATGAAATTCTAAATTTTCCTGGATACGCTACTGGTTTACAATATATACCCATATTAGTATAAAAATTTCGAAGTTAAGGCACTAGAAACGAATTTCAATTCAAGAAAGTTAAATTCGCGAATCTAATTTCAATTTTTTTTTACTTTCGTATTTCGGAAATTTAATTTTCGAAAATCTATTTTCGAAAAAATAAAAAAGAACGACATTTGGCATGTGTTTTTTGTGCGAGAAATCGATTGCGCTCATTCCCGAAGCGTGAAAATGCTACCCTGACCTTCATCGGTGAAAAAAATTTTTAGATTTTTTCACCATTTTGGTCAAATTTTTGAGTTTTTTTATCAAATGATTTATTCAAATGTTTTCGAAAAATTGATTTTTCTTAACATTCGGAGGTCTTTCGAAATTTTGGATTCGACAGCCGAAAAACAATTATAAACTATCAAAAAGTTGACTCAAAATATTTAATTTGGTTTTACGGATGAGGATCAGGCAAGCATTTTCACACTTTGAGAGTCCGCACAATTGATTTCTGGCATAAAATTACCCATAGAGGGATTTTTTTACATAAAATGTCAAAAAGCTGAAAATGAAATTAGATTCTGAAAAAAATTGAATTGAAATTCGTTTCTAGTGTCGAAGTTAAACGCGCTAACAAAATTTAGTCAACAATTATCCGCTAGTATTTTTAAAATCAGAATAAGGAGAATTATTCGGATACAGGGTGGCGCAGTCAAACCCGGGAGTTATTTCAATTGTTGACTAGTGGCTAAAAAATAAATGGATGATTAGTATAACTTTTTGACAGATAATCCCATAACTAGTTGGGTTTTTTAAACTAAAACATATAGCTTTAAAATTAAGCAAACTAGTCTCAGTAGGTTATATTGAAGCTTGAAAAGTGTAACTTTTTCAAGATAACCTACTGACTAGTTTGCTTAGTTTTAAGGATATATATTTTAGCTTAAAAAACCCAACTTCATGGGATTATCTGTCAAAAATTTATACTAATCACCATTTTATTTTCTAGTCACTAGTCAACAATTGAAATAGCTCCCCGACCATCCCCAATTCTAAATGGGACCATCATTTATAATCGAAAATTTTATGCAATAATATCAAAAAGCAATGAAACAAATAAAAATAACATTTTTATTCGAAGTTGGCATCAAAAATGAGAAATGTCTAAATTTTTTGCAAATAATAACAAAAAAAATATAGTGATCGAGTTCGACTGCGCCATCCTGTAAATACTGACTAGGAAAATTGAGACCTATAGAGTTTATAAACTTTGGAGAAGAGGAATAAAGCTATTTGTATAATGAAAGAACCAGTAATAATACAATGACAAATAAATGCAAAAATACAATTATAGCAAAATTCGAATTTCAATCATTCTTCAGAGAAGTCCTTCGTCGTGTGACTTCACATAACCTAAAAGGCAAAAATTTTAATATAAAATATATACAAGTCGCGGCAATCGTGGAATCAACACCCCCTATAAAATATCGTAACTTGTATTATTCAATTCTCCATAGTTGATTATCTTATTCTAAAAAAAGACGGCCCAAAATGCTTTTCTAGAAGTTGAAATGATAAAAACAAGTTACAGTATTTCATAGGAGTGTTGATTCAACAATTGCCGCTACTGTTTATTGAGATATATACTCAATAGAATAAGAAAACTTTAGCCTACCTTCTAAACAACTCCCTCCTAACCGGTGCTGTGAACTTATTTGCTAATAAGAAAATTGATGTAGCCGCGAATAAAACATTATAAGACCAGATGAGAGAAAAATTAGAGATCCAATCCAGGCGACCATATGCCCCAAGTAAGTCAAATGAAGTTATACCTAAAATGTAGATTTTACATCTTATAAAATTGCTTCAAGGCAGCAAAGTAGCTAGATATATCAGAACGGTTGGGGCGATTTGAAATCGATAGGGAGCGTTATCCAAAATTATTCAAAAATAGAAGGTAAATTTGTTATTTTTCGAATTTTATCAAAATTATATGGGAATCCCAGGGGTGCCAAGTCTACTGATTTTTGAGAAAAGTGTTGATTTTGAGATTTCAAATCTGATTTTGGAGATGCGAAATTTTGTCAAATTTATAAGAAAAATTAGAATTTTGCTGATTTTTGCTCCTCCTAAAATCTGATTTTTGAAGTCAGATTTGCTGATTTTGAACAAAATGTTCTTGGCATCCCTGGGGAATCCCCTTATGATTTTTTCGTGTTATTGGTTCATTTGGGAAGGTCGATGCCCGCTCACCCCTTCTCTCTTGGCTATGCCACTGTTTCAAGGTAAAATTTATACCATAAAAATTTTTTAAAGCTAAATTATACCTAAAGTTCGAGCAAGAACAGGCAAAGCTGAACTTAACATTAATATCATCATACAGTTGGCTATAATACCACTTAAAGAAGTTTTTCCCACTTCTGGTTTCATACGACAAAGTAAAGGCAACGAATAAACACCAATCAATGAAGCAACCATAACATAACTAAAAAGAGAAAATGAGTCACTTGTCTAGCAAATTTAAAAGGTATATCTTACGAAAATATTAAAAACAAACAGTGGAGTAACCAAGGGGATCTCGGCCTCCCCCCGAAATCCGAAAAATTTTTAAAGCTGCTACACAAAAGGGGGGAGCATCCAAGTAAAAAAATTTTCTTGGAGTAAAATCATGCGTGTAATCCGAATTGACATTTTAGAAACGAAAAAAATTTCCCTGATTCAGGGGTTTCAGATTCCCCACACATTTTAACCCTAAAAGGGGTCATTTTTAGGGAAAATGCGACTTTTTGCTTCAATCCCTGATCCAGGAAAGACCTGTGTAACGCTTTCCCTGACTATAAAAAACTTACACAATCAATGTAACTTCAACTAGAGCACCAAAAATCCCAAATGTATGCCGTGAATGAACTTCCATATATTGAACATACTCTGGCAAAGCACGATATCCAAATAGCAATCCTAGTGTATTGATCAATACCATAGACACAGAAAATACCTAAACTTCGATTTAAATATTCAACTTTCAGCAAAATCTGGAGCTACACAATAGGATGAACACACCCACGTGAAAAAGATTAAAATTTTTTTCTGGAAATGACCCCTCTAGGGGTAAAACATGCGGGGAATCTGAATTTAACATTTTCGAAGCAAAAAAACGCTTGCCTGATTCAGAGAAGACCTGTGTATTGAAGCAAAAATCGCATTTTTGCAACTTTTCGCTTCCATACACAGACTTTTCCTGGATCAGGGATTAAATCAAAAAGTCGCAAAAATGTGATTTTTGTCTAAAAATGACCCCTTTTAGGAAAAAATGTGCGGGAAATCCGAAATCCTTGAATCAGGGAAGCGTTTTTTCGCTTCAAAAATGTCAAACTCGGATTCCCCGCATGTTTTTACCCTCTAGAGGGGTCATTTCAAGAAAAAATTTTCACGTGGGTGCCCCACCTCTATTGTGTAGTAGCTCCCAAAATCTTACCGTAAGCAATAATAATAGTAACATAATAAATGGATACGTCAAAGCATCAAGAAATGCGACATAACTTCGAAACAAAGAACGTCTAGGCGTCGCCACATTATTCGTTTTTGGAGTGTTTCCATTTGGGTAGAATCCGCCATTCGATGTCGTACCCAAAACAAAATTTCTTCTGGCGCATGACAATGCCTGCAAGTGTTCAGCGCGTTCTTCTAATGATATATCAAGGATGTTTGTTTTTGGCTTGGCGGATATTAATAAGTTCGAAAAGACGTCGAACATTTGTGCAAAGCCCATGGGTGTAGATAAAAGAAGCATAGCCACGCCAACCAATGAAACAAATGAATAAACCAGTGGAATCGAGCTAAAAACGAGAAATTGTAATCAAAAATTTTTATATTTAACGCTTTTCATGGCTAGATTTAAAAAAAAATATCGGCTACTTGGCCAAGTGGATAAGGAAGCCGATAGTCCGATCTGGCAAGTTAAGCAACGTTGGGCCCGCAGCTTCGATCCTAGAGCAAAAATTTCAATCTACAAAAAAACTTTCCTTACAAAGAATAGAGCTAAAAATTTTTTGTTCCATTGTTTTTAAGAAAAGTTTTTTTCGTAGATCAAAATTTTTGCCCTAGGATCAAACCTGCGGACCCAACGTTGCTTAACTTGCCAGATCTGACGGACGGCTTCCCTATCTACTTTGCCAAGTAGCCGACATTTTTCGTAAAGCTAGCCATGAAAAAAATTATATCAAGTTTACCTAGTAGACAGCTTCAACAAAGAGAAGGTAAAATATTGTTCTGAAAACAGGAGCGTATAGATTAAATCAGTGAGGATGATCAGCAACAGAATCAAGAAGAAACAAACAGCCATTGTTTCTATTACCCTTGCTTTAATACTCTTCTGTCTCCGGTTAAAACTGAAGCCCTGGGATTCAATAAAGAAATATGCAAACGGTAGCAGAACAAATAGTGACAGATTGCTCGCTGCAAAAATATAGCTCCATAAAGAGTTAATCAATGACCAATTGAGCCATTTCATATAGTAGTTATCTGGATAAGAGTGCTGAATCTCCGAGCCCAAGACAGAAAATGGCAATAGAGTAACTGCTCCAATAGAAACGGCCAATGAAAAGTTACAGAACCAAAGCCTAAATGCGGAAATACAGGGTGTATAAAAAAATCGGAATTTTGGCGACTTTTTCATGTTTTTTTAACTTGAAATTTTTTTCAAAAATCCTAAAAATGATCCATAGGGGTAATTTTATACGGGAAATCGATTGCGATTATTCCCGAAGCTTGAAAATGCTTCACAGATCTAATTCAGAAAAGTAGTAGTATATAAAAGCTAGAAACACAAATTTACACACTTACTTTCCTGAATCAGAATCCGGAAAGCATTTTCAAGCGCAATCGATTTTCCGTATAAAATTACCTCTTAATGAGTCATTTTTAGGAATTTTGAAAAAAAATTTCGGATCGAAAAAACATGAAAAAATTCCAGTTTTTTCCATACACCCTGTATAGTGTTTTAAAAGGTGCGAAAAAGATTACGAAATTCGATAAACAGGGAAGTCTTCATCACCGGCATATAATTCATCATTATCAGCTCGAGTTTTTAGCAATTTAATGATAGAGTAGCTAATTAGATAGAAAATAATGAATAACAGTAAGCAAATCTAAAATAAAAAAATAAAAATTTTTTGGCACTAATTTCCAATAGAAAGTAACAATTTTGTCATCATGGTGATGTCACCGCGGTCAACCCGGGTGTTACTCGTGACAAATTATACCTTGACCAAAATAAACATATTTAAGGTAGTTGACCAATTTGTCACTTTTTGTAACTTTGAGCATCATTACCCTACATCACACATGGCCAAAGGGGTCTCCCCCCCCCCTAACCAATCCGGCAAAAATGCCAAAAATAGGACCAACCCGGCATCGGAGCAGTCGAGTTGGTTCCCTTTTTTGTCCCCCTTGTGTTTTTGACCAAAATTTTCGAAAAATATAAGGGGGACCAAATTTTTAAAAATTTCAGGAAATTTTTAGGAACCCAGCACCAGACCCCTTCTCCTCCTGTTTGTCCACCTATGCCCTACATACCCACACATTTTAAAAATCTACAAAATAGCTTACAATATTAGTTCTAACAAATCCATGAAATTCTGTTTCTTCGAAGTTTATCTCTTCTG
>JAQGBS010003339.1:0-11662 GCA_034698545.1 Acrobeloides obliquus
TTCATAACCAATCGTTTCAATAAACACGATTTTATTGAAAATCAGGCAAAGTTACATTTTTTGACATGCTTGAACACGCAGCCTTACTATTTCGTACCTTATATGCATGTAAACTTTAGAACATGGATGGAAAGTGTTTGCTAACATTGATCAAAGGCAACTTCTATTTTATTACCCTATACAAACATTGTCTGATCAACGAAAGGAACAAAGTCTAATAACACTATGTAAAAAGTACAACCCAAGGTATATACACTTTTTAGTGGCATAGATTCCGATGAAATGATCGAATGGAATGATACAAATGAAATGATACAAATGAATCGATAATGGAAAAACTAATAAAAAATTTTCCTATGGGAAAATTTTCATTTTTTAAAATTTTTGCCATGGGAAAAATTTTTTGGAGCTGTACGGCCTGGGGAGGGGGGAGGCACTTAATGTGACTCCAAAGGCCGAAGCAAAAACGTTAAAATTTTTATAGAAACACATCATCTAGGAGTAAAAATTGACGCGGAACACGTTAGTGCTATCCAAAATCATCGAAAATAATCAAAAATGTGAAAATTCATCGGTTTTTGATGATTTTGGAGTGAAAATAATAGCACCAGCTTGTTCCGCGTCAATTTTTACCCCTAGGGGTGTTTCTATAAAAATTTTAACGTTTTTTTACTTTGGCCTTTGGAGTTACAGTAAGTGCGCCCCCCAGGCCGTACAGCTCCAAAATTTTTATGGATTTTTTCCATTATGTTGTTTCATTCGTATCGTTTCAAACCTTTCGTTTCGTTTCATTCGAGTCTATGCCTTTTTTGTCTAATTGATAATCAATTTTTAGTGAAAAATTCATCCTGAGTGTGAGCCTAGTTGCCGACATAGGTATTTTTGATTGATGTCAAATTTCTAGCTAATTTGTTTTTTTTAATAGAACAATGTCCGGAAACGCCGCCTCCAGAGCCTTATATTCAAAGCCAAAATGCCTTCGATTTCCGTGATGGAATCCAAGAACCATACCACCAGATGTCTCCAGCCACCGACAACATATACGGTGCATTAGTACCAACAAATGTTTAATGACCATTTTTCATGCGATCGCGTTATTCATTTTTGAGCCACCTAGTCATTTATCTAATCTTCTATTAGTCTTTTTTATACGTCAAAAAGTCTTTTATACGTCCTCATTTATCGTAAATTTTTCGCTTTCTTTCAAACAGATGTTTTTATTTAGAATTGATATAGTTTTTTGTGTTCTATATTTAATTTATGTGTATCGCATTTTATCATGTAATTCGAGGCATCCAAAAATGAGGGTATCCTCCACTGCAATCTCACTTTTCATTCGTCATTCAAAAAATATTAGGTGCTTCATAAGTATCTACGGCCCCCAAAAATACGTCTAAAATCGGCATTTTCACTATTTTTCGATGAAATTTTTTTCAGTAATAGTACAGGATGGTGCAAAAAAACCGCAATTTTGAAACTTTTGAGGGCTATTTTTTTGAAAAAAATTGCCATTTTAAGGAGCTTTTATGGGTCAAAAAAATTTGTTGACACCGGAATCGTGTTTTTCAGCTATTTTTATCCCTAGTCTCAATTGAGACCAATTTTTTGGGCAAAAACCAAGCGAAGAAGCTGGGTTTCGAACTCGCGACCTTCCGGGCAACAGCCAAAAACGCAACCTACTGCGCCACTGGGACACCCTGTACTTGTTGGATTCTTGAATTATTTGGATTTCTCTATCCCCCATTGTCGTGCCTTTCTTTTTTTGTAAATTCTTTACATATTTGATGATACTATTCTAGCGCCAATTTTCAAAATTCCTGCCGTGCTGAATTAATTTATTCCAATGTTTAATAATAAAGCTTTATCTGTTAAGATTTCAAGAATGAGGTCATATTTTTTCAGGCCAGTCGTCCCATGGGACAATATGTCAGAAAAAAATCAACAAAAAACACTACCCTGAACTTTTTATCTATGAACGTGTGTATCGTTTTTTGAAGCCGCCTCTATCCTCGAATCATTAACTAGAATAGGGAAAGGAAGAAATCCCATTTCGGTACTTAAATTTTACGACGCTCAACTTGAAACAACTTTTCTAATAACAAACAAATCCGGGGCACACACAGCCTCCGTCACACACTCTTTTCAACAAAAGTCCATCATCTTTTGGCTGAGCGAATTAAATCGTTTGTCGAGTCAGTGCCAAAATTATGATGAGTGGCCCAGCTTTGCCCAGTTCACAAAATCTTCGACTTATCTTTGTGGCTCTGAAGGCATTCGAAAATGTTATTCTTTATTTTCTTCAGTCTTCTTGTCAGTCAAAAAACGAAGTCATTTTTTAAATTTGATTTTTAATTGCTCTTTTGGGAAATGGCTGTTTTTTCATTCGAAAAAAGTTATAGTCGATTTTTTGGCATCGACAAGATGGAGCGATCGTTCAAACAACACATGAATGGGACGACAATTGTGCTTGTAATTCCCTTTCATCATACCGTTCTTGTCGTCCCGTTATTGTGTATGCCGTGAAAACGCTCCCTTGACCCTGATTCAGGTAAACGTGTTAAAGCGAAAATGGAAAAATTTGGATTTTGACCGACTACCTAGGGGTTTCTATCTAGGCCTAGCAATCGATTTCTCACATAGAAAAACCCTAGGTATTCGGTCAAAATCCGAATTTTTTTTTATTTTCACTTCAACACGCTACCCTGAATCAGAATCAAGGAAGCGTTTTCACGGCATACACAATAACGGGACGATGAAGGGGAAATGCACGCATTCAAAAAAGTCCTAGAAAAATATCAAATTTTTACGATTTCTTGGATTATTAGGATCACGTAAGAACATTGTGCCAAATCCATGAATCACGATTCTTGTACAACATCATTTGTCTTTCGGTTGCGTTCAAGCATATTGAAAAGTTGTCGAAAAGTCAAAACATTTTTCGACAACTTTTCGACTTTTTCAACATGCTTGAACGCATCCTTTACATCTTGGACAAGTACAGGGTGGCCCGAAAGTTCCCGCCCTAATCTTGTTATGTATATATTTGTAATATTTGATAACAAATTTTACTTAAAACCTAACAAAAACCAATAATAACAACAAAATTTAACTATTTATTTTCAAAATGGCCACCTTGGACATCAATGCACTTCTTCAAACGCTTCGGGAAGTCGTCTACAGCTCGATCAATGACTTCTTGAGGTATAGCGTTCCATGCCTTAACCAAACTTTCATTCAGCGCTTCGATCGACTGATGGAACTTTGAACATGCTTCGTTTTCCAAAATGCTCCATAATGAGAAGTCCTTCACACATAAATCGGGCGAATTCGGTGACCATTCTCCATTGTTTCGCTTCGGGCTGATGTCGATTTCGATGCATTCAGGGAAGATGTCTCTGACCAAATCTCGAGTTTCTTCTGCTCGGTGTGATGGAGTTCCGTCTTGTTGAAGCACCTACTGCTTCTGCCACTGCCCATTACGCCAACCGTACGTTCTTCGTGCCCCCGGCAAGACCTTCTTTCTCAAAAATTCTCGGTATTCATCATTGTAGTTTCCTGTTTCTCGATAACGGCAAATTGTGTCCCTCATGATAGTATATGGAAGTTTCATGTCTTTGGCTATCTGGTAACCACTTTTTCCTTGCTCAACAAGACGAATAATACCTTCTCGAAACTCCTTTATGCTAAAAAAAATCGATTATAGATCAAAAATCAAATAAAATCATTAAAATATATACATAACAAGATTAGGGCGGGAACTTTTGGGCCACCCTGTAAATTGGGAATGCAAAAGCTTGAATTCGGTTGAACCAGCTCATAACATTCTTCATCAGATTTGCTTAGCAAGCTTTTATTAACCTTTTAGATTCATTTATTCAAAACTAAACACGAAATTTCGTATCAAAATAAAGAATTTTCAAAAAAGCCAAATGAAATCAATTGAAAATGTGCATTTGTTATATCAAAGTTAAAGAAAATTGCAAACAATTAGTCATTTGTAGGAGTGCCCGCTCAAAGAAGTGCCCTTTTTCGATTTTGGTTTTATTCGGTTGTGAAACTCTTCTTCGGTTTATTTTTGCCGTCTTACATGTCTGACCCTACACCTCGTCCAAAATCAGCTCGACCAAACGACAATTCGCCCAAACCACAACTCGGTCGAAATACTACTCGTCTAAACTACAGCTCGGCCAAAATACTACTCGCCCAAAATACTACTCAGTAAAATTAAAAAAGCGAGTTTGGTTGAATGGTTGTTTTATGTTATGTTTATTTAAATTATACAGGATAGATAAGGAAATTTGCGAGTTTGAGTGTTTGCCTCAAATTTCCAATCGCATAATTCCGACTTTTTTAAACAACACAAAAATTAATTTGGTCGAGTTGTAGTTTGGGCGAGATGTCATTTGGCTGAGTTGTGGCTTGGGCGAGTTGTCGTTTGGCCGAGCTGATTTTGGGCAAGGTATAGGATCGTCCTTACTCGGTGTCGGTGTTCCTCCACAAATTTCGGGACAGACCATCGCAAATCAGCCGAAAATTTTTAAATAACAGTGGGGTACAAAAGAACAACGAAAATTTTCGCCAAAATTTTTTTTACCTTTTTCAGGTAGGATCCCCAAGAAAATTTGATTGTTATACCTCCTTGTATGATTTTTATATCAATACTATTGAGAAATTTCCTTTAAATTAAATATGCAGATTAGAAGATTCCTTTTATTTACACAAAAAGGATAAAGAAAAAGATTTCCAAAGAAAGACATAGGAAAGAAAGCAGATAATTATTATGTATCATAGTCTTCTTCATCTTCCGTAGACTTCGAAAATAGTGCTGCCATATTAATAGGGTTCGTTGATGTACTTGTACTCGGTAAAGCGCTTTGTAATTCACTCAATTGTGCCGCCTGTTTCTCTTCTTCAGCACGGCGAGCCTAAAAATAAAAGTTGATTATATAGTTGAAATTTTTTTTTGTTGCTACCACGGAGCTTTTTATTGAATCAGGTAACGTGTACATTGAAACGAAAAGAAATGTGGATCATTATATAGCTTTTTTTAATGCATTCCTGCGTCGTTGGATGGCGGGATAATCAGGATTAGCATCAAAGCTATAGGATGCATAAAAAAGCTATACATCCACGTTTCTTTTCATTTCAATGTCACGTTGCCTGATTTAATAAAAAGCTTCGTGGTAGCCAAAAATTTTTTGACTATATCATGTATCGTTGAATTTTTTTAAGACTTCGATTTCCAAAGCCATAATTTCATTTTTTCAAAAGCAACTTCCTAACTTCTACTTCCTTATTTTTATATCTTTTTTTATATCTAACCTAAGCGACCACCAATTGAGCACGTGCATATTAAAGACATCCGGAGTATGAGGAAAAAGTTACTAGACCCACAAGTTTTCCGCGTTTTAAAGGACCACAGTCCAGTGTGTAAAAAGTTGTCATTTTTGTTAATATTCGGAAAGTTCATGAAAAATGGAGCATTTTTTGTTTTTACGGTAAATTCTGAATCGTTGTAGTTTTCGAGATAATTGCGTATGAAGTTGGCAAATTTTGAAATTTTGTGTATTACAACGAAAACATGTACTTGATAGCTTTTCACTGAATCAATAAAATCTGTATATTAAGAAGAAAGTAATTAAAAAATCGATTTTTCCGAAAAAATTCCGCAAAAAAAAGTTTGTGTATTACAACGAAAACATGAACTTTCAAACGCAATTTTCTCGAAAACTACAACAACTCAGAACATGCCGTAAAAATCAAACATGCTCCATTTTTCATGAACTTTCCGAATATCAACAAAAATGGGCAACTTTTTTCCTACTGGACTTGTTCTTTATAAAACTATTTAGGAAAACATAAAATTTAACTGGGGCTATTTTGATTCACTAATGAATCGACAACGAATTTAAACTCCGGATGATCTTGCGTGTGAGTCTTTAGCGCTGCAAGAGGGCGAATAAAAACTCTTGGCTAAACACTCAAATGACTTCTTCGAACGGAGGAGAAAATGCCCAACTCCACAACAACAGTGAAGAGCCGATAATTTATTCTTTCAACAAATGGCATGACGCCACACACACATACACTTTTAAATTCCTAAAATTTGAAGAGCATCGAGATGAGTTAATAATTTAGTGGTCAAAAAGGGAAATATGACGAGGATCATTACTCATAAATTTATTATGTATATCGAAATTTTGTTTTTGGCGCGCTTTTTTATTCATGAAAAAGTCTGAAAATTTCTTTCCTAACTATAGCCTTTTTTAGTTTGTGGATTTCTCATAATATGAACGGTTTCGCGGAAATTATTTTATTCCATGTTAAAATAGTATTTACATCTTAAGGTCTTATGGTAAGTCCATTTTTTGATAAATATTTTTTAAATTTTCCTCATTTTCAAGATATAACAAGTCTATGTTGGTACTAGTATGCTAAGGGGGAACAGCAGCACTTGAAAATTTTTTTCAAGTATAACATATATGGGTTGTTTTTTGGTGTAGAATCCAAAAATCGCATTTATAAATTATGAAAACACTTTTCTAACAACTCGAAATAAATCTATATATGTACGACCACACAGTAAATTTTCCGCCAACACGACCACGCAGAGATGCATAGAAATTAACACACATTATCAACATGAATCACATGATATTTTTCGAGTTGTTAGAAGCGTTTTCATAATCGTACCATACTAGTACTTATATGTTATACTTCTTTTTTTCCTCTATTTTTTCTAATTCTAAACTTTTTTTACCTTTTCTATCAATTGTTGCTGAATCAAATAGAGTTCTTCTTCTGGAATGCCACATTTGTCTAAGCGCGAATTTTTCCGCTTTAGTCGCTTTTCTGCGTTTATCTTACATTCATCCAAAACACTGTTTGCCGCGTGAACATATTCAGGCGGAAATCCCAAATTCATGAGCGCTAAAAAAAACAAAGGATTTAGGGAGCTACTTCGTCTCTCATCCCATTGAATGTGGTGTCTAAAATCGAAAAATGTTATTTTTCGAAATTTTTTTCAAAAATGACCCTATTGGGGGTGATTTTATGCGGGAAACGCATTGGCAATGTTGTTATTTTTGCGTAAAAACGTGCTCCTTTTTGTTAGAAAATCGAATTGTTGTATATTAGATTTTTCGAAATATGTACTTTCATTTTCGAAAATTCGACTTTCTAACAAAATGGGAGCGTTTTTTACGCAAAAAAATAACAACATCGCCAACGTGTTTCCCGCATAAAATTACCCCTAATAGGGTCATTTTTGAGAAAATTTCAAAAAATCAAATTTTTCGATTTTAGACACCACGTTCAATCTGAGATAAGACCCGAATTGTCCACTAAGTATTTGCGGCTAAAAAAATTGCTCTAATTTCATCATTTTTCATCCGTTTCGATGAAAATTTTTCAGTATTGGATAAGAGTGTATGCTGAATAAAATCCAATCGGTCTTTTTGAGAATAGGTCATGTTTTCGTGTCAATATACAGAATTTTTCAAAAAAATAGGGGTATAAAAGTAGCCAAGTAGTTCCGGATTTAGTCATTGATCACAGTCCAAAAATTGTCCTCTTGATTTCTCCATTTTTAAGTCTTCCATTTTTTTGACTCCAAAATGGGAGCTAATTTTTTAAATTTTCAATCAATTCGATAAATGTGATACGCATGAAATTGTTTGCGAGTGAAATTGTTTTTTTCTGATCCCCACTCACTTGGCTAAATAAGTTTTAAAGTTATTATAACAAAAAATGAGTAATTGTTTTTCTATTCTCCCCTGAGATCAAGTTCGTCATTTTTTAAATATCTTTCTTTTGTCTTTTTTAACACTTTGATGGATATTTCAATAATTTTTTTGAGTCTTTCGAGACAGTTTTTCATGCTGATTATAAATATCAAAAAATTTTTTCTCAAAATTATATTTCTGTGGGTAATTTCATGCGGGAAGAATCGATTGACGCATTCTCGATGCTTGAAAACACTTCCTTGATCCTGACTCAGGGAAATAAGAGTGTGTATTGAAGACAAAATCGGACATCTACTAAATACCCTGAATCAGAATCAGAGAAGCATTTTCAAGGTTCGGAAATGTGCGCAATCGATTTCCCGCATACAGTTACCCCTAGTCATTTCCCAAAAAAGTTAAAAAATTTTTTGAAAAAAATCACGTAAAGTGGGCTCTCGCTAATCTTTAGTATTATATTTTTTTAAATTTTGATTATCTTCGTTCAAGTTGCTTAAAAGGAATAGACCCCCATGGAGAGTTACTCTAATATTAAGCCCACGTATTCAATTAGCCTATGAATAAGGCCTAAGTATATAATTATAACCGGTTCAACGTATATTGCAAGTCTCTGTGTTGATTTATTTTTAACGTTCAAAAAATCTCTGTGCTTATTTATTTTATCTTCCCCGTCAGTAAAATCGTGTTTATTGGAACGATTGGTCATGAAGCATAAAATGTTGCAACAAATTTTATGCTTCCTCGACAAGCTTCATGACCAAACGTTTCAATAAACACGATTCTATTAAAAATCAGGCAAAATTAGACTTTTTTGACATGCTTGAACGCAGCCTTAACGCAAAAACCAGCACCGCAGGTGAAATTTAAAAAAAATGCTTATTTATATGCTGAAGGTGATCAGAAAATGACTAATTTTTGGTTTAAAAAATGTCAAATTTAGGGATTTTTTGTTGCTAAATGGAAAAAAATTGGACAATTTTAGTGAAAAATTTTAATTAAAGAAAAAAACCAGCGCCATAGGCAAAAATTTTGTTGAGAAATGCTTGTTTTTAAGCTAAAAATGCTAAGAAAATTACAATTTTGTAGAAAAATGGGAAATTTTGGACCTTTTTAGTGAAAAAATAAGAAATTTTGATCATTTTTGGTGAACAATCATAATGGGGGACCATTATGATTTTGAAGAATTTTTTCAAAAACCACCTCAGCTTCTCCTTCCCCTAGCTGCGTCACTGAAACCAAGGCAAAAATTTTGAAAATCTCCGGGTAGGGCCCCGCATAAAAAACATTTCCGGCTACGTCACTAATGATTCGGGGAAGAAGATTTCATTCTTATAATTACGACACTGATAATGATGATTTTTGCCTCATTTATTCAATCCCACTAAGTACGTGTATTTTCTGTCCATTAGCTAAAAACTGAACAATTTTCAAGAAGATCGAATTATAAAATCAAAGTCAAAAGAAAAAATTTTTTCAACTATTCTTAATAGTTTTCTAAAAGATTAATCTTACAGGGTGAGCAAAAAAAACTGTACTTTTGCGTTTTTTGGCAAAAAATTTTCAAAAAAATTTTTTCTTCAAAACTCGCATGAAGATATCCCTTATAGGTGATTCTTTAAAAAAATTTTGAAAACTTTTCGCCAAAAAATGCAAAGTACGGTTTTTTGGCTCACCCTGTAAATTTAGTCTCACCTTTTTGAACATGTTCGTGATAAATAGTCTTGCGTTGATCCAATGACGAAATCCGTTGAGCTTCTCTCGCAACATACTTGATAAACTCGACACAGCATTGATTCAATAGCTCACGGGATTCATTAGCAATACGCATGTCCGGCAGCGCATCCTTGATAATCATATTGAGGCCTTTTTGTGGAAGACCAATCTCATTGTCGTCGTCAGCCATACCAATATATGTGTTACACTCTAAACAAAATGAAACAATTAGCTTAAAAGTGCAATCATTTGGGGCTAGTTCACTATTCGTTTGGCACTTATCATAGTGCAAAAGTCAAAAATTTTTTCTTTAAAATCAACTGAAAAATCTCTATTTAGGGGTTTTTTAGTTGAGAAACACGTTGATGATGTTATTTTTGTGTGAAAATATAGAAAAAATGCCTAAAATGTCCCTCCCGGAGCGTCGCCTCAGAGACGCTCCGGGTTAGACTTGAGCTTAGGCTTAAGCCTAGCTAAGCCATAGAAAAAATGTCTTGTGTTACTCGGAGTCCTCAAGGAGTTGCCTCCTCGATTTTAAAGAAAAAAATTCGAAGCAAGTTCCCCCTAGTTGCCGCCACTTAAACTTTTTTGTATTTTCTTCCGGAAATTACCCATTTAGGGGTAATTTTATGCGAAAAATCGATTGCGCACACTCCTGCAACCTGAGAACAGCAGAAAAATCATGAATATTCGATTTTGATTCTTGTTAATATCCCTCAAACTGCCCTTCTTATCCCAACGACCCTCTTTAGAGCCACAATATTAACAAGAATCACACATGCCTAATTTAAAAAAAATTTAAAAATTAATATCCATCATCTTTTCTAAGCTTTAAAGCAAAAATAAAAACGCTAACATTTTTCATTTCTCGAAAAAATCGACTTTTTGTCATTTTTCTGCGGTTTTCAGTGCGTGCAATCGATTTTTCGCATAAAATTACCCCTAAATGGGTAATTTCCGGAAAAAATACAAAAATTTTTTTGCCAAGTTAAGTAACGGCAACCAGGGAAACTTGCTCCAAAAAATTGACTTCAGGACCATAAGTGTCACACAAATAGTGAACTAGCTTCAATCATTCTGATTTATCATCCCTTGGCGATTCGTTTTGTTTATTTATGTTAGCGGTTTGTAATTTCATTGGATTAAACTTCTCTCATACTTTAATTGATTTTTGATCCGATTTTGCATGAATGGAACTGGAAGAAATGATGTTTCAATCTACGACAGAAAAGGCTATCAGTTCCCGTTTTAATCAGCTAACGAGTTCCGGAAGAACATCTTCCTTCCGGCATCAATGGCGCAAGTCACAAACGCCCTTTTGAATAAAAGTTTAGTATAGAAGGTCGTGGTTAATTTCGAATTCAGCCTGGCAATGTTAAAGCTACTTGTTGGGATTTTTCTCCCATAAAACAACTTTCACAATCATCCTATTAGCCTCAAATTCTTCTTTTGACTTCTTAGCTTAACATATGTGAGAGAGAATTGTTTTCGAGTTAAACAGGGTTTGTTGTTTATTCCCCTATCATTATTTTGGCAATTATAGTCCCGATGATGTTGTGAGAGTTTATCGGTTTATGTTCAATCAATCAATCTTACTAAGCAAGCAAAATTTACTTAAAAGGGTTTGGGTACTCTTAAATGAGAGGGACCCAAAATAACGTAAATTTTTTTTCAAAAAGTAATCTCTTTAGGGGTAATTTTTTGCGGGAAATCTATTGAGCGCATTCCCGCAGCGTGAAAATGCTTTCCTGATCTTGATTCAGAAAGAGGAATATGTGTATTGAGACGAAAATGAGCATACCAGCCTAGTAAACTAGAAGGCTGGTGAGCTAGTAGTCTAACTAGCTAGTAGGATGACAAGCTAGTATGCTGGCTAGCTAGTAGACTGGCAAGCTACTAGGATGTACTCTCCAAAATCCATATTCACCGAATCAAGGTCAGGAAAGCATTTTCACGCTTCGGGAATGCGCTCAATTGATTCCCCACAAAAATTACCCCTAAAAGGGTCATTTTTAGAAAAACAATTTTTGAAAAAATTCACGTTATTTTGGGTCCTACTCGTTCAAGAGTAACAAAGTTTTGTTTCTAGACGTTATCCAAGATTAATGTATAACATCTCAAGTGTGCCTGGTTATGAGATAGTGAGAACAACATCAGCGCCACTAGCACAGCCATTAAGTGTCCGAATAACTATTTACACCTACTGC